>JANHFK010008413.1:20889-32410 GCA_036250565.1 Sibynophis collaris | reverse complement strand
GTTTTTCTGCTTTTGAAAAAAAGTTTCAACTTGAAAAAGTCACTGAGATTTAACAAACATCCTGAAACCTAACTGAACTCCAGGGACCAGAACAAGTTTGTTAAGTGAGTTGTAGGCTGAAAAGATTCTAGTTTCATAAAATGAGAACCCAGTTTCACCCTAAGGTTCTTCAGCTCGGGAGAGTCATACAGATGCATGAGAAGTACTAGAACAGAGTTCTAGACTGTTGTAGAGGGGGAAAATGGCACAATACTCCCCAAATCTACACTTTTGTCCACACTAACACATCACTGATGCTTATGTAAAAAAAAATCAAGAAAACCCATTGAATATGCCTAGACTGTTTTGAGGGTTCAGCCTCCAACTGGTGAGACTTTTCACAAGGATTGTCATTTTAATAACCAATTACTTTGACAGAGGTTAAAATATTAAAGCAGCTGCTTAGCACTCCAAGAGAAGAGTTTCTCACAGGAGGCACCCCTTTCATCAACCTTGTGATTTTTTCCCCCTTTAAAACAATTTATCAAACCGACCGGTTTCAGAAAAAGCCTCTATGATGATGTTTAATATAATACCCTAAAAACATTCGAAGTTTATTTAAGGCCCCTAAGTTATTACATGATATTTTATGTCCTTCTTTGAAGATGAAGAAACAGAACTTTCTGTAATTATTGATCATTAGAAACTTTGGTTGACTCTCACGATTCACTCACATGCAATTCTAATACAGTGATGCAGAATTAAAAGTTTACAAATTCACAGTGCAACAGCAAAAGGCGCCAGAACCAAAAACAATCGATTCCCAGATGCCTCCAGCTGTAGTCAATTCTGCTAACCCAGAAGAAAGAACCTGGGCAACAGAGGACAATAACAAAAACATGCAGCGCCATATAGCTAGTTATGAAAATGCTGTCAAGCAGTTAAATGTAAGGGAAATATACCTCTTCTAGGTTAACTAGATTCATAAATATTGCAGGAGACAGAATTAACTATTCATTTGGTATCAGTTCCTCGCTACCAGGTACACTATTCAGAGCACCAGTAGGGGAGCAAAAATTATCGGTGATTCAAACCATTAGTCTAAGGGAGAAGATCCAAACCATGTGAAGCAGCAATAGATCTTGTGTTGTCTTTGAAAAGTACACTTCCACAAATGTCTATATTGTATACTGTACTGTGTTCACCTTGTCTGGCTTACTTCAAATAGGGGCAACATTTACAAACGTGGATACACTAAAAGCAGTTTTTGTGGAAGAGAAAAAAATGAAAAAGACATGGCAACGTGAGGTGGGACAGAAAAAAAAGGCCAATTAATAACCTCAACAATATAAACATATAAATAAATTAGTCATGTTTTTATGAACATATATACAAATAGACAAGGCAACTTTTGTGCAAAGGAAATCTATACCTTAACATGGACCACACACATTATTTACACACTCTATACTACGCGAAAGAGGTTGGCATCTTTCACAGCTTTAGGACAAAAGGTCTAAGGGATCACTCCTTGCATTTAGTGCTTTTCCTCTCAAAGGGAATGGAATTAGAAGTGTCAGGCCAAGAGCAAAAAATCCTCACTTGTTATTCTAGTCAATGATTGCTAAATTACTGAAGGGAGACAGGTTGCACAATTTCTGTTTCTGAGATGGAATGAGAAAGGTTATATTAATAGCAGTTTTTTTTATATTTATATCCTAATTCTACTTCTCTGTAAGTATCAATACCAGTATTTTAAAAGTAGCAAGTGGTCAGGATATTATTTATCATTTCAGAAAATTCAGTTGCCAAACAGTAAATACGCTTAGTTTTCACCCACTTCAGAATGTGCGGCAGACATTGCCTTCAACTATAAAAGTGACACATCTAGGATGACTTCTTTCTACTCCACATGAAATTGATTCTGGGCTACAACTTAGTGGAAAAGGGACAATCCATTGTGCATCTCCCTCCCAGTATAAAAAACATTTCCTTTAGGAAGGGAAGGGATACAAGTATAAAAAGGTAACACTGAAGAAAAGAGAGATGCAGCATTAAGGCAACAGTACAGAAATGACTTCAGACGGAATATGAAAAAAATGGCTTCCGTTTCCTGTTTTTTGGCCAGCACAGTCTATTGCCCTTTTTGTTTATCTGCACTAAAGGCACAAGAGGCCCAGCACCAAGCAAAAGCAACAACACCATCCCCAGAGTCAGCCTGTTTGTGTCATTGGTTTAGTTTTTTCCACCCTCTTATTTTCTGGGCACAGGTGACCAGAGAGGCAAGGAAAACAATCAAGTGCAAATATTGTTATACAAGATTACAGGCTACGTAGATCACAAACTGAACCAAAAAACAAAAGTGCATGGTAGGTTGGACAGGGAAAGCTGGAAGAAAACAGGCAACCCTGAACCAACAGGGAGATTCACAACAGATCCAATACCTTGAGCTTTTTCCTTTGGAGTTAGAAAATAAAAGTCAGTGTTTTTTGTTGACAACATGGATGATGCAATCAATTTTAAAAACTTCTCTGGTCTAGTTTGAGAAACAGAGTGGCATCTAGAAGCTTGTGGATTAGGTGGCTTTGGCTTCTTGTCTCAAATTAGATTTAGATTCTCAACTTTTCCAAGCTCACTTTATGTGTAAAAAATTGGGGCATAAAGATCTCTCCACAGGGAGACCTCACCACTTCCAAATTTGTATCCAGAGAAGAATTTTTCTTTGTTGAATCCGTTTTCCACATTTAGGAATATCCTTACCATGTCAGACTAAGGAGACCCAAGGCATATCAGAGGTACCAGTGTCCTGTTAGCGCTGGGCACAATAAATATAGAAAAAACATAAAAACCCAACAATGCCATAAATTGCTCGATGTCCTGATAAACTGGCAGCTGACAAATATCCCTCCTTCTTAAAAAAATAAAGGAGACTGGGAACAATCCATCAAGTCACTCAGGGAGTAGTATTGGATGCCTGGGAGAGAACTGAAGCCAAACCATTTGTGTTCTTCTTCCCAGAAAATAAGCAGCAAAGTCCCGAGAGAGGCACTTGAGGTTCAGAGGCAGTTTCATGCTGCATCGTCTTCTAGACTGACCATCTGTCTCTAAAAGAAAGATGTGGAATGAAGAAAATAACTATTGAGGTGCGTTAAGTGTTCAGAAAATTTTGGTGGCAAATCTTAATTTAGCAGCTAAGTGATCTTTGCCAGCCAAATATTTATATGGCATTTTCTCTTCAACTTTTAATGGTGGAGGACAAACTAAGTTTTGCAATTTCATCCACTTTACTCAGCTTTCCAGAGATCTTAAGAACGGCTTCAACTTTGGAAAGCTATAAATTCATAAATATAGGACAATCATTGACAGTTCAAAAGAGATCCAAAGCACTTTGGAAACAAAGTATTCTATATTTTATGGAACACTGGACTATAGGAAAGGTATGAAACCAAGTTAGGGAACTGAACACCAGCTTCCAAGGGCTGGGCACCCTGGCATTTCCCCTGAACCTTCATGAAGCTTTTTAGCAAACCAAAACCTTAATGTAAATGAATTACAGTAATATAGTTAATTCATCATTTGGAGCAAACTAACAATTCCTCTGAATAGATTTCATCTGCTTTCAGTAAGGATGATTAGGAACCAAAGCTGTTTGCTTTACTCCCATATTTCTAAAAAGATAAACCAATGGGTTATTGGCAGTGGAGGGCGTGCTATAAAAAGCAATTGATAAGCTCAGAATTTTTGAATTAATGTAATGGTTTGACACTGCAAACTTTTAGGCTGCACTTAAAATACTTTTTAAAAGATCTTTTTAATATCAAAGGACTGACTTGTGCAACTCTAAAAAATTAAAGGTATCTATTTGATAAAACATTTGTACTTGTTTAAAGTAATTCAGATTAAGAGTTACTACATATTTCATTTATATTCTGTACATGCTATGGATGTGAAACATCTAAATTCTAGTTCAACTAATATGAACTTTTTGTTAAGAAACTTGCATAAACTGGAAATTTAAGTATTCCAGTTTCTACCCCTCCAATTTAAGCAAAATATTACTGAAGGCATTTTCTATGCCCATGAGACTAAAGGAGTAAGGAATCAAGCTGGGTTAGCAACAGTACCAGTTATCTTTGACTTACAACCATTGCAAGTGTTCAAAGCTGTTCAAAGTGCTGAACAAGCATTCAGTCCCCAAAATTAGGCTACTGCAGTGCTCCTGTGATTGCAATCTGGATACTTTGCAACTTGTTCACACTTATGACCAGCTGCCAAGCACCTCACAATCATGCAATCACCATTTGCAAACTTCCCTGCTAGTGTTCCTCAGAAAGGCAGTGGGGAAAAAGGCAGGGGAGATTGCAAGCTGCTGCCATCTGTAGAGGGCTGCCTTACCTCTACAGGGCATTCACTTAACAATAGCAACTGGGACGGCTTAGATTGCAGGCACTAAGCAAAGTGGTTGCACTTTACAACCACATTGCATAGCAGCAGCAATTCCGCCCCCAACTGCCATTATATGTCAAGGACTACTTGTAAAGCAAGTGAAGGAAGCCATGTATCTTGGCAGTAATTTTGAAATATAGCCCAATGTTGCCCTGTGGAAACTTTTATCTTGAATGTTGGCTTACCGATGGGTATGTATATCCTTCCTGGCTCCGACAGATATGAATTTCATCCTCAGTTGTCTTCTGATAAACGGGGTTATCAAAATTGATACTGTTGATGTTCTTGAGACGCCAATTCTTCCAAATGAGGAAAATCCCAAAAGAGACTAAACTAATCAGTGCTGAAATGAAACCCCAAGAAGATACAATGGTTCAGAACAAGGAACATACTAAGTACACATGTAAAAATTTCAGATCAAATCATAATTAGTAATTTCATTAATATGCCTTCTGAGCAAAATTCTTATTCTTTGTAATGACCATTAATTAAAGAATTTAATCATTGTGAGTTAGAACATCTTTCTTTCCTCCTGCCCCCAAGCAGGAACTTCTTCTGAAATGGGAAACTTACCCAGAGGTAGAACAATAGCGAGTGCTGATGGACCCCTCCGTTCTGCCCCATCTGTTTCTGCAGCAATGCCATTTCGAACTATGGAGGGAAGAAACACGAGGCTAAAGTTAACTCCTCCAATTATGGTATGTGCTAAATTTCTATGGAAAAGGAAGGGGACAATCCCGTCCTCCATTTTGAAACTTCCTTCAGTTGCAGAACAGATTCATGCCAAGCTTTCTCCACTCAGGATCAGGTAAAGTCTAACATTATACTACGTTATACTACAGGATCTTATTCCAAGACTACAAAATCTTAACTAATGCATGGAAAACATTTTTAACAAGATGGAACCAATGTTTTATTTTCGGGATAGATTTCTTGTATCTTTTCAACAGCTGCCAGTCAGTTGTCAGGCAAATGGTAGTAAGTAACGATAACTGGTTTTGCACTGAAAGGTAAAGGGATTATATCCAGGATCCCTGGATATAGGGAAAGAGAAGCCTCTCACCTTGCTGGGACAGGGTGACCATCTCATGAGTGGTATGTTCTGGGATGTTCGTAACAGCATTATTCAGCACATCTGCAGGCAGATGATCGGTTTTCTGAGTTGGAGTCTTATTTGTAGATAGTAGCCATGCTGTAGGTGAGATCTTAGCAGAGTGCACTGTTGTAGCAGTCTCAGTTGGGGTATCAGGTGTAGCAGGATCTGAATGGTAGAAGAAACTGCTATTTAATGTTGCTATGTAAGGCAGCATTACGCCTTTGCAATTTCCTCCATGCTCCAAAAAGGACCCTGGCATTGTCCCCTCCACCTCTTTACCTTGGGTGCAGCTTCTCATGTCAGTGTCCAGGTGCATGCCATCAGGGCAGACACAGGTGTATTTGGCAGAGTGGAGATTGATTTGGGGAGCGGGAAGGCAAAGGTACTGGCAGCCTCCATTGGGGATGCCATTCTTCTCACACCAATTTGTACCTGGAAAAGAAACAAGCGTTCTTCTTTCAGAGAAGATTTCACAAGCTATGGACAAGTTAACAAGGTGATATTTATAAAAAAACCAAGTTATTGGGTTTTAAGTAATGACCCAAATAACTAACAAAGGCCGGGCTTTAAACTTAAACCAAGAAAAAAGAAGAGGCCTCTTACCTTTTGGTTGCCGCACAGAATGAAACAGTGTCAAATCCTCTGGTGAGAAGAGATGGTCTGCCACTTTCACAATATTTGAACCGGTTCGGCGGTTGGCACTAAAGATGGCTTCATTTAAGACATCTGTCCAGAATACTTTATCCTGGATAAGGGGTTAATTTGGACAATGAATTTTGTGGACTACTAACTGTATTCCACTCTTCCAAAGATATCCAGCCACTGCAGTTTCCCAAGGCAAAAGGGGAATTCATTAAGGGGGAGGGGGGATTAAAAGGTCTAAGATTTGCGGATAAATTGGCTCCTTCTAACATGTGAATAAATTCCTTTAGGTTTTAAAACAAACTTCAAATACAATAGAAATGCAATAGAAAGTTGGTTTTAATCATGACATTTATTTTGTTTGTATCAAAGGTATAAGCAAGAATAGGAGTTCTGGGGTCATAAAGATGTTGATGAATTGTCAAACATCCCTTCCTAGTCTTCATGCTAATTGGAGTTACAATTAATATTTGGAGAGTTAAACCTGGTCTAGATTTTTATCAAGAAATCCATGCTTCTGACAATTTGACAGCCTTTCTCAAGTGCACCCAGATGCATAAAATTAGAATTTCCACTGCCAATTCTTCTATTTGTTCTTTATAATCTTATAATCTATTTATTGGTTTTTAGAAATGCTAGCAACTTTTTAACTATTCCTGCAAGAGGTTGTGTGTATTTAAATTGGTCTGGGGTTTACAATGACTATTTCTGTCCCCTTACCTCGACTGATCTGATGGTGGGGATGATGGCTCTTTAAACCAGGAAAAAGATATTATAGTTAAATTCCATATCAGGGTGAGTATCTTATCCAAGCAACCATACATCTCTATTTGTTACAGGTAGTCCTTGATTTACAACAGTTCATTTAGTGACCATTCATAGTTACAATGGCACTGAAAAAAATGATTTAAGATTGTTTTTCACACTTACAACCATTGCAGCAACCCCATGGTCACATCAAAATTCAGATGCTTGGCAACTGGTTCATATTTATGATGGTTGAAGTGTCCTGAGCTCATGTGATCTGATTTTGCCACCTTCTGACAAGCAAAGTCAATAGTGAAGCCAGATTCACTTAACAACCATGTTACTAACTTAAAAATTGCAGTGATTTACTTAACAATTGTGACAAGAAAAGTTGTAAAATGGGGCAAAACTCACTTACCAAATGTTTCACTTAGCAACATAAATTTTGGGCTCAATTGTGGTCGTAACTCAAGGACTACCTGTATTGCCAAAGATTCAGAAATATGTTAGCGCCTACAATACCTCAAAGACTGCAATGCCAAAAGGGTGAGCCAACATCTCTTCATCCACAAGGATAGTTCTTCTGTTTCCCCCATTCACATCAATACTCGAGACCGAGTGATATTTGGAGTCTACCCAATAAAGGCGATGGGTAATCAGATCTAATACAGAAGAAAGATGTTAAAATGATATGCAGCAAAATTCTATACGTTATTTTCTTCCAACACAAAGATAAAACCCCTCCATCAAGCTATAGCAGTCTAGAATAGAAAATGAGTCACATGGGGCAATATTTTGGGGAACTCAAAATTTCCAAGTCAGATTGCTGAATTGTTCATTTATTTCAAAGGTCAGTTTCTGACCTCTGTCTCTCATAAGGGTCTCCTAAATTGCTTCCAATATCAGAAACAACTTCCAGGATTCTCATTTTCGTACTACTACTGAGAAATCGGCCCTCAAAGCTCATCCACAAGGAAAAACTTGACTCCCTTCATATGGTTTGGACTCCTTTAAATCTAAACTCAAGGATTACTGTAATTATGTTCAAAAATAGGGCACCATGTCATTTTTGCCCTTCAGGCAAATACTGGAAAACAAGTATGAATCCATTAGAAAAAGCAGATTCTAAGGGTTAGGATTCACTAGCCAGCCAGGTCCTGAGCTGAATCGTAGCCTATCTTGCCTCCAACGCAAGACTGTCCAACATATTAATGGGGCAAGAGCTTACAAAACTGTATTATGCTTTTCTAATGAGGCAAATGACTGCCAGGGAAAGGAACAAATAGCAGGAGCCAAGCAACAGAAAACTCAGAAGGAAAAGTCTCTCCCTTTAAGTATAAATGAACAGAACTGTATTGTCTTCCGAAGTGGCGTTGTTCTCAACTATGCAGGACATACCTAATGTTATTCCATTAGGCCATTGAATGCCTTCTTTCACCAAGGGGAAACTGTCCACTCCATTCAGACCACTTTTGGCAATTTTAGCAGACATCCCCCAGTCAGTCCAGTACATGAACCTACCAAGGAGAGATGAAAGGGAGAGCCAAAAGGACAATTAAAGCTAAAAGTTCATTTAAACCAACTCATCCAGTTGCAAAACTCACCACCATCCTGAATCTGTAACCCAATACCTTCTTTCCCTAGTCTGCCAAGCCTTTCTGCTTCTCCCAATAGTCTTTCCTACTCCCACAATTCTAACACTTGAAATATCACAAGAGGAAATAACAGTCAGCTTATGCTGTCCTAAATTTTCAGATCTAGCATGTAACAAGCAGTCTTTATATAGACTGCTGAATTAGTCTACCTTGGTTGCTCAGGTTTCCGAGTAGGACTTTTCCCAGAATCTAGGGGAGATGCCAGGGGCTTAGTTTAGGTTCTTCTTCATGCAAGTATGTCCTTTTTCCCATTAAGCCATAGGGCCTTCTCCTTAATAATTCTGAAGCTATTTCTACAGTATGTTCCCACAGAGAACAACTCGGTCTCTCTCATTTTATCCAACAATAAATATTCCAAGAAGACACATACCCATGGACTGGATCCACCACAATGGCACGTGGTTTGGCACCGATCTCCTTGATCAGAGTCTTCCTCTTCAAGCCTTCACTGTTGGCCACAGAGATGGTGCCTAGGCCAGAGTCGGTCCAGTAAATATTGTGATGCACCCAGTCAACAGCGAGGCCATCTGGAACCTTGATGCCACTGCTAATCACAGTGGTATGGTGGGAATGGTTGCCAGCCTTATCAATTGGGGTACTGTGTGGAAGACAAACAGAGAAACCTCACTGAAATAAAGGCTGCACAATGGCAGAATTTGGTGGGTGCAGGATTAGTGAGCAAATAGCATCTATTTTTTATATACTTCCAAGCAATAATTCAAAAGCAACTAATACTGTACCTTGCTAATCAGCAGAGATTAGTACTCATAAAGAGTACTCAATAAACTCAAAACCCTATTTCTTAACAGTAACCCTCATGTTTAGTTACTTTCACTTGATCCATAGCAAAATCCCTGGTTGCCATTTTGTCTGTCTTCCTAATCTCCTGACGCCTGAGCATCAACAGACACCAGTCGAAACTGATGGGACTTCCAAATATTTTTTGTTAATAACAAGTGATTTAGATTGGCAGCAGCTAGCACAGGACATGCTTTAGAATATAGGTTCTTCTCTGTGACATCAAAGTTAGGGAGAAGGTATTTTTGGACAAGTTAACTCCTTGCTACATGTACTTTTTAACACACACTGGAACCGTGAGAATGTGATTTGGTACAATAACAATGGATCCTATCATCATTGTCTCCCTTGCATTTGTTCCTCATATAAGAATATCAAGGCCCTCTGAAGTTTGGGTGAGGGCCTGAAAGGCTGCATCTTGGGTGAGAGACAGGGTTGGGCATTGCTTGTGTCCCTTCTGTCTCTAGCAAAAATAGGGTGGATGGATGGATGGAAATGGGATTACTGAGGTAGCTGAGGAACGCTAAAAATTTGCCACTTCATCTGGGGGTTTGGAATTTGGCACTAGATGGCAAAGATCCTACCTGGCTTTGGTACCATCAACAGTCCCAAGGAGGAGGAACAGCTATTGTCATCTATGAAACTGCTGGCATCAAGAGGCACTACTCAGCAGACAACAGATGGAAAACCTTATTTGTGCAATTTAGTCTGCAGGGGTAATACAGCTTGGTGGAGGTGTATTGTTTCTTCCTGCTCTGCAGTGGCATTAGAAGTGGGAGTCATTCAACCTACCGCATTTTTCGCACTATAAGACGCACTCCCCCTCCCCTTGCAAAAAAGTGGGTGGAAATGTCTCTGCATCTTAGAGTGAATATTGCGGAAGGGGGGAGGGGAGATTGGTGCAGCTGCCTCCATTGGGGAATGCTGGAGGCTTTGCTGCCGATTGGCGGTTGGATCGTCCTCCTGAAATACCGCCGATCAGCTGTTCTAGGCGGTGGGTATCGTCACCTGTTCGCCAACAATTGGCAGTGGCGACAGTAATCCCCACTGCCTAAAGCAGCTGATCAGCGGTATTCCAGGAGGCCGATCCAATCGCTGATCAACTGCTCGGCAGCGAAGGCTCCAGCGTTCCCCGGCGGAGACAGCAGACACGGAGGAGGCAGGCTGTTTGCTGCAAGGATGCTAACCAGATGAATACTGGATGGATGCTGTGAGGCAGCGGCAGATTTTTTTTCTTGTTTTTCTCCTCTAAAGTCCGGAGTGTCTTATAGTGCGAAAAATACAGTAATTATTGAGATGACAGTAGAGTTCCCTAAATTGTTGGGAGCAACCTGCCTTCCCTGAACCCAGGGAAGTATTAATTTTCCAAGACATCAGCTCACAAATCTACTCACAGAACCTTTTTGGATGCTGGTAATCATTTCCCTGTCCCAGGACAATTCTGCTTCTTCACTATATTGGCTCACTCAATAATCACAACTCAAAAACTCCAGCTTACTCACCTGAATATTTTCTTGTGAAAGTTGTCAGACCAATAGATTTTATTGTTGCTGATTTCCATATCTAAGGCCATTGCTTCTTTAAGATGGGGGATCAGATTTGTGTATTCGCTGTGGTCTAATGTCATTTTCCTGACCTCATGGCGATTGGTAAAAAACAGGTAAGCAATGGTGCCTGTAAAGGAAGAAGAACGGAGATATTGGAACTCCAGGGGCCATTGATCCCCATTTCTCCCTCTTACATATATACACACACAAAACAGTCAAAGATTTTCCCAAAGCTTTCACCAGTACTCTACACGGACAGAATCCTAGACTTACCAATTGCTTTGCAAGCCTTGGTGGGTGGATCAATCTGATATCCTTCTTTACATTCGCATTTGTAGCTTCCTTTCAGGTTCACACAGACTTGACTACAGGCATCAGGGTTGAGACACTCATCAATATCTACAAAGTCAAGATGATGTTGCTAAGCATTCAAAGAAATAGGTTGTTTCGCTGGTCAATTTTTTGTTGAAAAAGACTTTATGTGCTTTGTGAAAGCCTGTGGCCTTCCGGATCCGCTTCAAGGTGTTAGTAACCACCTTTAAAGCGCTCCACGGCATAGGACCTGGTTATATGCAGGATCGCCTCCTGCCACCAAATCCCTCCCAGAGACC
>JANHFK010008412.1:24278-38504 GCA_036250565.1 Sibynophis collaris | reverse complement strand
AATCCCCATTTCCTCCCAATCAGCTGGGACTCAGGAGGCAGAGAATGGATGGGGGTGGGGCCAGTCACTGGTTCTCCGAAATACTCAAAAATTCCACTACCGGCTCTCCAGAACTGGTCAGAACCTGCTGAATACCACCTCTGCTTATAACCCATGCTTAACATTATGGCTTTTGCAATGTCCTACCCTAGTCATGTGAACTAAATTGGGGCATTTAGGTATCCATCCATACTTATGACTGTAGATCACTCCAACTCCCCTCAACTACCTATGTACCCCAGTCTCTGCCCTTTGGCCACCCTGAATTCCAAGACCCATGCTATCCTGCTCATCATCACCCCAGCTTACCTTTCCCATTTTCTTCCTCCTCCTGCTGCCAAGGCAAGGACAGTCTGTCTTCTGGGCTGGACTTTGGCTGTGGGAACAACAGCAGCAAGAACAAAAAAAAGCTGAAATCTGTCCCCGAGAGGCAGTATGCCAAAATGCCCCTTTGCAAAAAGACCCTGGAGCAATCATCCTCCTCTTTCTTCCTCTTCTTCCATCTTCCTCCTCCACCTCCTTCTCCATCCTCTTTCTCCTCCTCCTTCCCTTTCTATCATTCTCCCTCCTCCATCTTCCTCCCTCTTCCTCCTCCTTCCTCCTCCATCCTCTTCCTTCTCTTCCTCATCCCATCTTTCCTCCATGAGCTCAATATGGCCCTTCAGTTTTATTTCTGAAACAACTATCCTGTTCGGAGGGTTTGAGCCAATGTCACACATAGCTGAGGTGGACTTCAATTTAGTTTCCCTGTTCTCGATGGACATTCCGACCACAATGCCATTCACCATTCATATTTCATAAAATGAATTGTAAGGGGGCTAGCCAGTATTGAGCCTGATGATGTTTCCTTAATTGAAAAACAGCCCATAAAATGCAAAGCATTTGTTGAATAATAAATAGATTGCTTCTTCTTTTCTGGTTCTCAAGGGAGGCGGCTGGAATCCCTCAAGCAAATCCTTGCTTTATAATCTCCCAGCTGAGATTTCACTTTGTGGTTAACAGTGGTAATTGCGTATTTTGAAGTCTAGCTAGGAACTGCACCAAGCTGTACTTATCTTTATTTAAGGGGTAAAAGAACGTAATTTCCATGGCTTTCCCCGCATGGCGTCAAATGACATCCTTTGTGTGTGTGTGAAAGGAAAAGAGGAAATAGCCTGATTTGTGTGTTCAATTTGCTTCACAGACTCTGCTGAGTAATCAGCTCAGGAACTCATCAGAGAATTTCAATGATGGTGGCCATCATTTTAAACACACACACACACACACACACACACACACACACACACACACACACACACTACAACAAGTTAGACATAGTATCAAGAGACAAATGCACACACACACACACACACACACACACACACACACACTACAACAAGTTAGACATAGTATCAAGAGACAAATGCATGCAGGTGTTCACTTTAACTATGCATGCTTTAAAAATAAACTGGTGCTACTTCACCTTGACACTCATTTGTGTACTACCCATTACATTAAGTCTTTAAGTGTTTCAACTGCATTGTTGTTTATTCTCTCTGTGACTTAAGTATCTGATTTTCATTTTTTTTAAAAAAAAATTCAGCTCATTCTGATCATTTGAAGGCCACTGCTGTACACCTGACTTAAACACAGATCTTTATGTAAAATAAACAAATGAACTGTATTAATTGGGCGCATATGTCAAATATCTGACCCTAGCAGTATTAGTGCACCACCATTTGTTGGCCAAACTGTGGACTGGCCCATTCAAATTGGTTTGGTTTTGTTTATTCCATGCAAAGGAGCCAATTTATCACACAAGGCAAGGAAATTACAAAACCTATTTATTCTGCACAGAAACAAAGACGTGTCCTGGGACCCAAGTCAAAAACTGGAAGCTGCAATACACAAATTAGCATAGCTTTTATAAACTTCTAAAGAACAAAAGTGCATGATCGTTAACAAGCAATAAGCAATAAGCACTTCACACCCCTTCCCATTTAACATTTCATCCCCCTGTCCTTTCCTTGCTGGTTGATAAAATTGGCAGATGAATATGCCAAACTTTCTAGCTAACTTATCTGCCACAAGAAAACGGGACTTAGAATTGACTGCAGCCTGCTACGAGTTATTTGATGATGACAATCTTGCATGATCCTCCCAGGAAAGTACAGGCAGAGCAGGAGGCTCAAAAAGGGAAACAGAGACAACAATGGAGTTTAGACAAAAATGAGGTTTGAGCTAGCCACACTGGTCCTACACATTTACTTAAAATGGTAGCCCAGTTTAAATGCCAAGCGATGACAATCATGAAAGCTTCTAAAAATTATTTAAAACAGAAACTGGTGTTGCATTTAATCCGCATAACAAACCGATAATCTATTTTTCATTGTACAGTATGTACGATATTTGTTTCATTAGTTATCTGTTAAACAAAAATAGGACTTTCTTAGCTTTTTCATGAAAAAGGTAAGGGTTTTCAACAACAGATTTCAGGGCCTGGTCATGACTCGAGATACCCATTTAACAAGGGACTATTCCATAAATGAGAGACAATTTTCTAGTACTCACAGAAATTTATTTTAGAAAGAGGAAGAGTCCAGTAATTCACATTTCCACTCTATCAGACTCTAAAAACTTCCAGGCATAATAACTCATATGGTCTGACCATTCTTTCATTATATTCATGCCATAGTTGCTATTAGTTCCTGATAAAATACTAGGTAGCTTGTCTACCCAGCAGGAATTTTCAGTCATGCGGTCAGTCTTTTCAAGGAATTGTGAATGCTCCAACACTGGAAGTTTTAAAGAAGATGTTAGATAACCATTTGTCTGAAGTGGTGTAGGGTTTCCTGCCTAGGCAGGGGGTTGGACTAGAAGACCTCCAAGGTCCCTTCCAACTCTGTTATTTTATTCTATTCTAAGATTTGTTTTCATTAACCTTTTACACGTTTTAGAGAGTTTACTCTTACATGTTACTAGGGAAAGAATGAGGTCCCCCACCCTCCCTGCAACAGCATTTACTTGAAATATCTATACAACAAAACCTATCTCTTTTCTGCGAACCAACTTGGAGAGGAAGAGAAAGCCTAAGGTAATAGTTATTTTTCACTTAGCCTGCCAGAATTTCCAGGTGCAAGAATAAAACAACTTTCTTTCTTTCTATACAGATACCTTATTTTCATATCTGTAAATTGTAGGCTATAAATTTTGGAATGGTGAAATTTAAAGATAGCATATCTTAAGAATGAAGACAACAGCCGTACTGTTAACCTCCTTTTAGTAGCAACCACATCAATCAACCTCAAAGTCCTACCTAACTCCAGATAGCCTTTGTAAGATACTATCTGGAAGACTTCCTGCCCTGAACTGCACATGCCAAATACGCTTTTCAGTATGAAGTTATCGTAGGTGCCCACAGTTACCTCAGTGAGATGGTGAGCATATAAATTTAACGAATAATTAATAAATTGCGGGCAAGTGAGAAGAATGTCAGACCACTGTTGATTGATTTACTCCTTCTGAGTTTGCAAATAAATTGGTGAGCTATTCAGTACTTATTCAGTACAATATGAGTAGTAGAAAACACCATTTATGTACATGACTGATTTTTCCAGGATTTGCCATTTTGCTTGCTAAAGAACTCCTGTTTACTTATTGTTTAGAACATTTATATTCTGACCTTCAAAAAAGCCTTTCTGGGAACAGTTCACAAATGAAAACTAAAAATACAGTAATACAAAATATATTTCTTTGCAATTCCCAGGGTACAAGTTGACAGCTGCCTTTGTGATTGTTAGTGCCGAGAAGCTAGTAATTTTATCCACATCTGATTATTGTACAAACAAGCAACAAATTGGTCTCTCAAGGCATAATTTAACATTTGACCAAATTGACAATATTCTGACATCCTGAGTGCTGCAAACTATACTGTTGATTCTCCACTTCTCTGATATTACTGATGCTGGAAGCATTGATGTGGTAGAATAAAAATAAAGTGGAATAGGCAGCATTTTCACTATCCCTCAGCATTTTGCAAACATATTCCCTCTTTTTTTGTGTTAATTAAAGTTTTCTGGAATGAAAATTGCCTCTTCCCCTGCCTTCTTTGGTTCATTTATTAGCATCTAGAAAATAGTAAAGAGTGAATTTTTTCAATATCTATTTTTTTTAATGACTAAAAGTAAAGAAGTATAAATATTTCTACTGCAACTCAAGTAGACAGAAGGCCCTTTGAAATGTTCCTAGCTTTAATTAATACATATGTATGGGACACAATATGAAATGGCCTTTTCCAAACAACATAAACAAGTTATTATGTCCACATGTACGTAGGTTTGTGCAGAGGGTTTGTGGGTTTTCCTTACAAAACACACAATGAATGTGCCTAAACTGGGGACAAGTTTTCTAGTTCCTTCCCAATCTTCTTTTTAAATACAGAGAACATCCAAAACAAAATCACGATTTGTATTTTTCTGTGTGTGTGTGTATTTGCCCTACAATTTCTCTCATGCAATTTTCGACAGAATTTATCAAGTACCATAGAGTCATGTCTGAAATCAAGTGGTTAATTCTCTATACAGGATATTCATAGTAGGATGGTTTTCCATATGTGACTTGCAAATGTAGATATTTTCCAAGAAAGTAATATAGTGTGGTTCGGCTTTTATAATATTGAGAATGTTATTGATGCCTAGTTAAGGCTCAGTAATGTTCTGTTTTTGTAGTATGAATTTAAATATATTCTGTTTGGTCATGAACATCCTAATTCAATATACAGCGGTAGGCATTTATACTATACATATTTTCAATTCACTTCTAGAAGATTCAAAGTTTGCATCATATTAAATAGTCCATTACCTCAGGGTGCAGTAGTGGCAGTTGTTTTGCTATTAAAATGATTAAAATTCCAGATGTTTACATTCATAATCTACCATGAATTTTGAAACTAGAAATATTTTGAACTATTACTCATACCTCACTAATTAAGTTGTATAATTGGGGACATACAGGCAATAGGACAGTTCAGTTCAGATGCTTTATTGTAATGTCAGAAAGGGTTACCTAACTGCCTGATTGTTTTAAATTATTCTAATCATTTATGTCTCACATGTCTATTAGTATTTTTAAACATCTACATATTTAAATTGAAATTTCCACATGTACAAACGAAGACATAAAGATGGTTGTTAGCGATTTGAAGCATCTGTCGTTTCCAAAAGAAAAGCAACGAAGAAAAAAATCTCTCTTTAATACAGAAGTAAAAAAAAAAAAAGATTAAGTGATTTCCCCAGATGTCTGAAACAGAATTATGCAAAAATAGCTGTCTTTATCTAGCTTATTATTCTAAATGACATTATCAATGATGAGCTGCACATATTTTAAAATTATCCCACAATGTTTTGGCACAAAAAGAATGTCTTCATCTTTTCTCTGCATTGGACTTCCTTAAAATTGTTGCGATGGAAGTGATGGCTGCTTGGATTATCTAGTAAACAGCACTATCCATAATAAGATCAGGAACTTTCTTGGCACCGAATGGAAACTAACTGTTTTTTTCCTATCACCAGATGTCTGATGGGTTACAAGTGGGGGAAATGCTCACTCACTCTGTCAAAAATGCAGAGATCAAACTGATCTCTTTTAAAAATGCATTATCAGACTGTGGCATGGCATCCGATCAGTATGTGTGAATGTTACAATAAAGATAGGTTTTCATGGTTTCTGTTTCTTATCTAGATTGCCTTGAAGGGCTGACATCAGGTATCTGTAGGGGTTGGACTTTGGACCTCGGTTTAGATTGCATACTCATACCTGCAACATTTTGCAAATATTTAAAGCAAACTTGCCTGTCCGTAGCACAGGAGACGAACCTTCTGCAGTTGCTTATCTCTCATAATTGATTTCAGAGAACTTCAATCGGTAGTTTAGCTGATCTTTCTCCTTTACTGCCCAAACGTATTAAAGAAATGCCTAGAATATCCAGTCATGTTTGTCAGCTCTGATCAAAAAGATAAAACTTCCTCCCAGTAGTGGTTCCACTTACCTTCGCTACCAGTCGCAACCGGGAGCGTGCATGTGCCCGCGTTCGCTTCGCTTGCGTGCGGTGCTTCTGCACATGTACAGAACCTTCTGCACATGTGCAGAGTGTCTGTGATGATGCCCGGGTGGGTGGGCAGAGCCTCCCACCACCACCACTACCGGTTCGCACAATCCGGGGTGAACCGCTAGAAACTAACCACTGTTCCCACCCATGTGAATCTCAGGATGCTCGTTAATGTTTATCTTTTAGGGGCCTTTTGAATGGGAAGGAAATGAGATTCACTCTTCTCCCTTGTCTAAGTCAAACTTTAAACTGCCAGAATGAAACCCCCTTCTTGGCTTTGTCGTTGGCCAAAAATAAGTCATTACGGTACATGTTTCTGGTAGTAGCCAACATACCAAGCAAATGGGACAGACTCTGTGTCTCTTCACATTCACATAGTGTGTTGTTATCTGCTAAGAGCCTCTGCTTGAATATATTGATTTTACATTTAGGCACTCCAACTCTCAACCTATTCAGGCTCCTCCAAGTAGTATAAGGGAGGTCAGATCCTTCATCCATATCCTCCTTTAATGTTATTCCTTGCTCGATGGTCTCCTTCCTCCATGTTTTAATTCGATTTTCTTCTTGTGTACCCTCAAGAATGAGATTTAATATCTCTATAAGAATTTTAAAAATGAGAATTACTGTATGAATGGTATAATAACCCAAATAATAATTAATCCAAATTTAAAAATGGCAAAACCCACATGGCTTGAGAGAACTAAGCAGGATAAAGTAATGAACTAGTTCTACTCTACTAGAAACATTTGGTAAAGTTCTGATCACAGTAAATTAGTACCACCATGACCTCCCTGCCTGGGTATTAAATCATTGTGTTTCTCTAAAATTGAAAGGGAAAATCTTTACAGCCTCTGAAATAAAACATTCATAGTTGATCATTTGACTGTAGCTTGTGGATTGTAGTTAATCAGCATTTGGAGAGCCATAATTTTTTCATCCCCAAAGTAGACACAATTTCATTCTATACATAGACATTACACACTTATACACAATAAACACATTTCTAAAGGAGTATCTTTATGTACGGTAATTTTCTCATGTTGAATCTGTTCTTGGGAAAAGTATGGTTCAAACTCAGCTACCATATAAGCTTGTACAAATAATTATCAGATTGACTTCTTTATTAGTAACTTTATTAGAAGTATCTCAAATAAGTTTAGAAAGAAAAAAATTAAACAAGGATTATCAAGTTTCTTTCAAGCATTATGGAAGTTACATTCTAGAAAATATTTAACAAAACTTGAATTGCACTGTTTTGGAAAAATAATGCTTCATTTTTTATGGATGTCTAGATAATTATCCAGTGATCCAGTTAATTTTTGTTACAGTGGAGGTTCAATTCAAAATAATGCTAAAGATTTTATTTTGTTTTTACTTTTTTAATTTCAGGTTTGGATTCTCTGACAGGGCATGCATTTGCAGGTAAAGTTACAGTTAGCCTGGAATTATGTTGTATATATGTGGTATAATGTGCTGTTAAATGTATTTATGTGTGTATGCAGGATTTCTTATGTTAACAGTCATACATTTTGTACTGTCTATGAAACATGTCTAAATAAATATTTGGAGCAAATAAATACTGACAATTTATCCCAAATCTTACAAAATGGAAATTGACATTTTTTTATTACAAAAGTCAAATTCTTACAATATAATTATTACAATATAATTTAATATTTGCGTACTGTCTAAAAGTATATGCATTAACACACAAATCACACATACATTTTAAATTTAGACCATTCTATAAGGAGCAGTACCATGTCAAATTATTTTTATTAACCTAGCTCCAAATAATTTGGTCATTTCACTGATTCTTGTTTGTGTTTGCCTTCTTTTTAAAAAAAAGTTTATTTATTTGATTACTATACCTATTGCTATTTGTGATTATCTAGAATTTGGTTTCAAACTAGATTAATAAAAGGAAAACAAATACAAAACATTTGTTCTTATCTCCATCTACGTTTCTACAATATCTTCATACTAATCTGTATCTATCAGTTTTGAACTGTTTTCAATCGCTAGTTATGAATAAAATAGCCCTAAATAGTAAGCAGAGGACTACTTGTTACAATCAATAGCCAAACCATCACTGCCATCATAGTCAAAGAATATCCCAGGGAATGAAAGAATGGTCACGAGTCCCAAACAAACAGGGATAAAGGTAAACAAGAAGTTATTGTTCTGCCCTCACTATACGTTACTTTGTGTCAGGGTGAAATCTACTTACTTTCACTACTGGTTTGGGTGTGCTCCCGCACGGGAGCGCCTCTTCTGCAAATGTACAGCTGGTTAAAAGGGAAGTAATGACATCCCGGCAGGTGGGCGGAGCCTCCCGCCGCCAGCGCTACCAGTTTGCCAAGTTGGATAGAACCGGGGGGGATTTCACCGCTGCTCTGTGTGCAGTTTGACATGCAGCTAAACTCACCCATCTTCCAATAAAACAGACCATGTGCGTAGATCTGGATACCTTATTAAAGGAACAGGATGGGTGAAAGTGGGACAAATAGAAATACATTCAATAAGAACCCAAATACAAAATAAGCTGTGTTGAGTTGCTGGTGAGCATAACAATTAACAAATACGGATAAATCTAAATCTCACTAGCAATGCTGTGTCTATGGGATGTGGTTTTTTGTCCTCAGATGAACTGTGTGCCACAGATTAGGCTGGATTCTTCCTGATGCTTCTGTTTCCTCCTGAATGCTAAAGGAAAGGAGTCAGGGTTCATTTGGGATGCCCTTGTTTTGGGAGTGAGGGTTTATGGATAGATGGCCCTTAAAGGTCCAGGTCAGCTTCCAAATAATGCAGATTAGTATTTGGCCCTGGCCACTAGATGGGGCCAGAGAACAACAAGAGTATATACACAAATGATATCTGGCAGCAGGACAGTTATGCTTTTAGGAATTTAGAATCTCATGGGAAAAAATATTTCAAATTCTTGTCAAAGAAAAATCCATTTGGATTTTGTATGCTACTTTAATGTTATACAGTAACTCCATGAAATTGGATTTTATAGCCAAGAGCAAATCCTTAAAGGAGATAATTTAAATTAAAACTTGTGGAAATGGTCAGCCAGTTTAGCTTAGGGCAGAATATATTATTAATTGGATAACATGGGATTGAAGACAATTGACAACTTCATAAAAATAAGATAGAATGAATATATTTCCTAAAATAAATTTCAGAAATACATTTCCTGAATTTTTTTATCATACCTGATTTACATCCATAATATAAAACGTAAACTTTTTCCCTCTTAACCATCAATATTCACATGTGCAGTATATATACTATCTTCTATCATGTTAAAAGCTTGCAAATTGTTTAGGGCAGTGGTGAAATCCAAATTTTTTTTACTACCGGTTCTGTGGGCATGGCTTGGCTTGGTGGGCATGGCAGGGGAAGGATACTGTAAAATCTCCATTCCCAGCCCACACTGGGGCCAGCCAGAGGTGGTATTTGCCGATTCTCTGAACTGCTCAAAATTTGTGCTACCGGTCCTCCGAACTGCTCAAATTTTCTACTACCGGTTCTCCAGAACCTGCTGGATTTCACCCGTGGTTTAGGGTTTTTTTAAAGGGAAGTATTCCAGGTTCACATACACCTTTCTCCATATCCCAAGCATAGTTCTTCTTGAGCATTCAAACAGATCACATAAATACCATTCGAGTAGTACAGGTTGCCCATGCACTATCCATCTGGTTTACAGCATGTGAACATTCACACTGAATTAAGTTTAATTAAAAATAGGCTCCAAACTCTTCTGATATAAAGAAAAGAGCGAAGGACTAGAAAGTCCATTGTCTGCAGCGGTTCATTCATCACATAAGATGGTGATTTCGTTTGCTGTCTAAACTAGGCCATTCTTTACAATCTATTCATTAAATAGCTGAATAATTTTCAGAAGGTATAACTGTTAATACCTCTAACAGAAGTACTGTAACTTCTAGTAATATAATGATATATTACCATTTTTAAATCCACAATATAAATTCGTTTTAGGCGCTGCTTTGTTGTTTTGGTATCTTAAGGCAGGGATTTAGAAATGTGAAGCATAATTAATAAGAGCTGGGTTTATAATGCACATGTAAACTAGAAATCTCAAGTTCATTACTATTAATATATTTAATAACTTTATTACAATGAGGGTATATTTCCAAATTATAATTTTTAATACGCTTCATAAATTTTGTTCTTGGTTTTAAGAACTAAGAAACAAGCTGGAATTATGGTACAGTTGCTGTAACAACCCACAAAGATAAATTCGATTTGCTAATTAATATGCTATCTTTGATTTATGTCAGGCTATTCTGTCTGTAAGGCCCCCATCATAGCTAGCAATTAAAAACCATAGTTTTCCCAAGCTTTGCAGAAGAAAAAGAAGAAGAAAAGGCAATGTTTTGTAAGAATGGAGTGAGGACAACCATGTTCATGTCAGCCCTGCTGATGATAAGTCAAGAAAGCAGGTAGTTGCAAAACAATCATTGGTGATTGAAAACCATTTGACTTTCAAAGGAGGTGGCGTCAAGGAGGGATTTATATTGCTGGACCCTCAGTGATTCAGAATATATAGTTGGCAACAGGTTCTCTGTACTAGTTTAATAGCATCTTGAAATTAGGCTGGGAATAAATAGGCAACTAATAATAGAAGCTAATGGTATATTATAGAAAGGGAGTGAAGATAATGATAGGGTATATGCAACAATAGCCAGCTGTTTCTTTTCAAAGAAGAAATGCAATTGTCATCATAGCTGAGATTGACAGCAAGCTCTCATGGCCAGAGTCTCCACATAAAATCCTAGATTTCACCTAAATCGAAAAAACTCTAGATTTAGCAGACTCTCCTAGTGAAGAGGTGAACAATTGTATCGCACTAGCTTATAGCAACAATCTTTTCAAACATTCCTGTATCAGCAAAGTAGAGGAAGAAAAAGCGTTAAAAGCCAATAAGACCATTGTGTATTAAATATGTATAGGATGATGGTGATATTGTTATTCCTCAAGGAATAACACAGGGCAAAGAAATAAACAGAGTAACATCTTTGACTATTAACTTAAGATCCATTATATAATGTTCCCAGCAAGGTTTATTTTTTCCCCCTAAATCCAGTTGATATATAAATCCAGGTGATCCGGTCCTCGCAAAAATGGTTTAATCTCTTTTGTTATTTTGCCTAATGCTCCAACAACTTTGCAAAATCTTTTCTATAAACTGATCTTGATCATTTGATCTCAGTATTTTGTATTTTTTCCAATTCTTTTCCCTTTATTCTCCTGTCTCTACAGTAGGTATTGCTACATGTACAAAAATTACTTTCTTTTCAATTATTGTTATATGTAGTGATGTTGAGGATTTAGTGTAACAGTATTGTTTTCCCAGTACAAAACTACTTCTTTAGAAAAGAGCTCATTTAATACTTTAAAACTCAGAGAATACATCAGATGAGAATTTTAGAAATATCATTAGAACACTTCGTTTTTCCTCCTGACCTGGACATAAAATTGTATATACTGTACTTGTTTCTCCCAGAGCATTTTGAATACTTGCTTCTATCCATTGCATCTGTTTATTTATAAGATGTATAGGCCTCCTGTCTTACCTCAAGGTAACTCTAGACAGCTTAGAATCACAAAAATAAAGCTAAAGAAATTAAAAACATAAATAAGTTAATACATAGTCCAAAACACTAAGTGAATTAAAAGATGGAGAGGGAGGGAGTAGGATGAGGGGGATCCATTGTTAATCAATCAACCACCTCCACCTATCAGCACAGGTGGGGTGGGCCAATCCCAGTGGGATGAAGCAATCTCTCTAGTAGCCCAAACCCATGCCATGAAGGGCTTTAAAGGTAGTTACCGATACCTTGAATTGTACCTGGAAACAAGTTGGCAGCCAATGCAGCTTGCGGAGCAGTGCAATTACATGGGCCATTCTGGGGACTCTTTAAGAACTAATCACACTGCCATGCTCCACACCAGCTATAGCTTCCAAATGCTCTTCAAGGGTATCCCCATATAGACCATGTTGTAATAGTCCAATCATGAGATGATTAGGGTCTGAATAACTGAATACAGCAACTACTGATCCAAGAAAGACTGCAACTGGTGCACAATCTGAAGTTGCGCAAAGACTCTCCTAGCTGTGACTGCCACCTGAGCAGGGACTGTGTGTCCAGGAGAACTCCCAAGTTGTGGACTGGATCCATCTGGGGGAGTGCAATCCCATCCAGAATGAAAGTTGACAAACTCCCAGATCTCAGTGTCTCTTCCACTCAAAGCCAATTGGTCTTGCCAGGGTTCAGTCAAAGCCTTTTGTCCTCCATCCAGGCCCCCACAACCTCCATGCATCACAAGAGGGCAGCATCTGCATCACTTGGGTCACCAGGAGAGGAAATATAGAGTTGGGTATTGTCAGCATAATGAAAATACCTCAGCCCATCATGACAAGAGGATCTCACCCAGCAGCTTCATATAGATAGATATTTAAAAGGAATGAAGAGAGCATTAAGCCCTGTGGCATGCTACAAAAAAGTGGCCGAGGGCTGGACCTCTTACTCCCAAATAACACTGATTGGGACCAGCCATGGAGAAAGGACCTGAACCAGCACAAGGTTGTGCCACCCACCTCCAACCCTTGTAGAAGTGGTGAAATCTGCCCGGTTCTATCCAGCTCGCTGAACTGGTAGTGCCGGCGGTGGGAGGCTCCCCCCACTCACCGGGACGTCATTACATCCTGTTTTTTTACCCTCTGCACATGTGCAGAAGAGGCGTGTGCATGCATAGCGCACACTCCCGCGCGCTCCAGTTCCCAAACAGGTAGCGAAGGTAAGTGGATTTTACTGCTGCCTTGTAGCCTCCCCAAAAGAATACCATGGTCAAAGGTATTGAAGGCTTCTGAGAGGTCAAGGAGAGCGAGGATGGTTGCATTATCCCCGTTCCTCTCTTTTCAAAGATCACCAACAAGTGTGACCAATGCCGTTTCTAAATCCTGACTGGAAAGGGTCCAGTTAATTCATTTCATCCAGGATCCTCTGAAGTTGCCAGGCTACCACCTTTTCCACAACCTTCCCTGAAAAGGGGAGGCCCGATGTTGGACACTGGATGGAAGTTGTCTAGGCAGGTGGGATACAATGATGGTTTTTTAAGGACGGGGTGGGTGGGTGAGGAAACCAGGGTCTCCTTAAAAGCTCCCAGAAATTGCCCCTCCACCAGGGCTCAAATATATCTTGTAAGATATAGGATATTGATAGCACATTACAAAGACCTCAATTTTGCTTAGCTTATAGTTGTTACGTTGCTTGTTTTAACGATTTCAAACCATATGGCATCATTTCATGTTTATTATAATAAGGCATATTTAAATTACAGATGTGATAGATAATCTGTGAATTGTTTTTGTTTACTTGCCTTTAGTCTCCTTCTTTGATTTGTGTATTAAAATACAGCGACTTGTTTATTAGCCTTCGAAAAATGGTACTGGGTTCATCTGCAGATGCTGGTAACCGTGAACAGTCTGCCCTTCCTAGATCTTCCTTCTTCCTTTACGGTAGCAACAAGGTCATTGCTGCAACTGCTCAGTTGATCTTCTACCTTGTGTGTGACTGGATTTACCAAGCATGATACAATAGCTGTTACTGCAGAAGTCTGTCCACATTAGGGAAAACCATCGGCTTCTCTTTCTGCACAGAAATTTGGCTTAATGAGGGGCAGCAGTTTATTATGGGTCTGGGAATTGAGCAATCTCATAGCACATTAGACCGCCACTGACAGCAGCAGGAAATCATGCTCATGTACCATTTATTTTAGTGAGGGGATTCACCCAGCTTCAGTGATCAACTACGTTGTTGCGATGACAAAGAAAGACACACAGGCAGCTAGTGGGTTGATGGGAAGGCACCCCTAACAGCTCATGAGGGCTCCCTTTTATTATCAGACAGAGGTCGTGGCAGAAGCTAATTGGTTAAACAGTCCTCATGAAAGATACGTGAACACAGCATGGACACAGCATGGGGGCTGCATGGCTATCTCATGGGGGATTGGATAATTATTGATGGAGGCTTGTTGCAAACAATGTGCTTTGCCTACGTGACAAATTTCAT
>JANHFK010008410.1:166878-180986 GCA_036250565.1 Sibynophis collaris | reverse complement strand
GAAGGATGGAAGGCTGAGTCAACCTTGAGCCTGGTGAGATTCGATCTGCTGAACTGCAGCTAACAGTCAGCTGAAGTCGCCTGCAATACTGCACTCTAACCACTGCGCCACCTCGGCTCACAGGGAAACTGCTCCTTTTATATGCCTAGAGTACAGTAGTGGGTTCCACTTACCTTCACTCCCAGTTCGGAACCGGGAGCACATGTGTGCACTCGCTCGCTTCGCTTGTGTGCGGCACTTCAGTGCATGCACAGAGCATCCATGATGACGTCCGAGCAGAGCTTCCCACTGCCGCCACTTCCACTTTGCCCCGGTCCAGGTGAACTGGTAGTGGCGGCAGGAGGAGGCTCCGCCCAGAAACCCACCACTGCTACAGTGTATGGGACAAATTTTAAAAAGGGGGAAGAGACACACATTCCCTAGTTGTGCCTGCTGTTTTGAATCCAGTGGCCATTGCTGTAGATACCTCTATGGAGAAGTGTCTTATAGTCATTGCTGTTTGGGGAAAGAGCAGAGAAGAATTCAGAGGCACATTCCAGGAATTGTTATGGTTGAATGTGGGAGCAGATTCAGGTGTCCAAAACCCATTAGCTGAGTCCATTCCACATCAAGCCAAAACTGAATTTAACATGCAGTAATTGAGAGAGAAATACATTACTGTACATGCAGCTGAATTGGGAAAGCCACATTTTGAAAAATAATATCAATGATTTTCTCCCGTGAAATATTAAATGGAGAAAGAGAGACAGATACATCAGAAAAGTGTCAGGAATCAAGTGTACTTTTGAAGAGGAAGATTTATTAAATACTTTTAATGCAAAAGATTAATAACTCGATTGGGGAAGATTTTAAAGATATAATAGTTCAGAAACGGAGCTTTAAATTGGATTGTTGCTAAATATGATTTGTACTATCAATTGCTCTGACTAAATATTGCCAGAATAGAAAATATATGCTGTCATTTTCAAGTGTGAAAATGGTGACTATTGCCCAGACAAGAAATGTTTATTCTCTTTAGTAGAACACAGATGAGTTCAATTAAAGTTTTTTTTTAATTGATATGTTCAAGAAGTGAATTCGCTTGTTCTTGAATAAGAAGCGAAATGTCTTCAAAGAAAAACCAGAAAGTCCAGTTGCCTCTTGAAAAAGCAACTTTGGGACAACCATGACCTGGATGACTGAGAATCTCCATCGGCATTTAGCGATGTTCACAATAGGTATCACAAAATTCCTCCTTACTAATCTGGGGATCTAAACATAATAGTTTCATAATATCACTCAAACTCACTAGACATTACCTTGAAGCATTAGAAGCAGAAAATAATAAGAAAAAATAAACTGCTTTTATTGCCATCAAACATTTCCTAAAGTGGGCTCTTGCCTATTGTGTAGGTCTGTTTTTAGTTTTATCCAATAGAAGCCTGCTAAGCAGTAGTGGGTTCCTACCAGTTCCCTCTTGTTCTTAGAACCGGTAGTAATGGCGGCAGGAGGCTCCGCCCACCCGCCCAGACATCATCACGAATGCTCTGCACATGTGCAGAAGCGCCACACATGAGTGAAGCAAGAACGCGCACACGTGCGCTCCCATTGTGAATCGGTAGCAAAGGTAAGTGGAACCCACCCCTGCTGCTAAGATTCTTCATAGTCTTTCTACTGTATAGAAAACTATAAAGGCAAAGGTAAAGGTTTCCCATGTCCAGTTGCGTCTGACTCTAGATGGTGGTGCTCATCTCCATTTCTTAGCTGAGGGAGCCAACTGTGAGTTTTAATCCCGCTTTATGCATCAAGGCCTTCTGGGTGACCTTGAGCCAATCTCTCTTTCTCAGCCCATGATGTCAGTCTGGTTGGTCAATTTCTGTCACAACCAATGGACCAACACCCAGCTGATCTGAAAAAAATGGATCCTGAACATACGGGGGGAAAGCTGGGAAGAAAAAAAAATGCAATATGGTTATCATAGATGAAATCTGCCTTTCCAGCTTATTCCACCCCTATCATCTGAAAAAAATGAATTCAAAAATCATTAAGAAATTATTTGGACCTCTTGTAAGTGTGAGTGCAACACATTCCTGGAATGGTTTTTTTCCTGCTTTAATGAATAAGCATCTTGTAGTTCTTCAATCATCTGTGTGAGTCTGAAAACCCCCCCACCTATTTCATTAAATTAGATTAAGAGATTGGTAAGAGGTAGATTACTAAACAAGACTATGTCTCTTTTTTCCAAACTTATATAATAGTTATTAGCAGGATTTCAAAAACTTCTTCCTAATCATTTCCCAAGTGACCACTGCAGTACTAAATAATAAACATATGTAGTAGATTTGTTCATTTAGAACAGGGCTGTCAAACTAGCGGCCCGTGGGCCAAATGCATCAGGCGCTAGCCACACCCGAGCCCGGTTTATCAAAGGGGGGGGGGAAGTCCCAATACATCACATGACACTGCCGTGATGCCACACATTTGACAGCCCTGATTTAGAATAAACAAAATATAACATTTGCTTGAGAACAATTTCACTAATTTGATAGTCCTGAGAAAATAGATATTGGATTGTGTTGTAAGACACTAACAAAATGTTAGTTTTCAAACAACAAACATATCTTAAAAAACAAAGTGCTTATTTTTTTAAAGAGAAAGCTGAAAGGATTTTGTTTTCTTAAGGGGGACCATTGCCTCGAGTGGTTGCAATGAAACCATATTAGCCTGTAGACAATTTAATTCTAGTGGACATAATGTAGCCCTTGACCTCAAATAACAATTAAACATGGTATGTATAGATAAATATTCTTAATTTTATTGGTATTTTTTTCTCTCAGAAAGCTTTGCGACTTTGAAAATACACTTTTTAGGGAGAAATTGTTTTTTTCTGAGTATAATTGACAATTTAATATTTATTTACTGGCTGACTCACTCACTCAGAACAGCTCTTTTCTGCAGCCTCCTGGTGTATCTAGTGCCCCCTCTAGTTGCTGGCTTGTTCACTCGTCTGGATCTTCTCTTTAGCCTCCTGGGGTGTCTGGTGCCCTCTGTGGTCGCTGGCTTGCTCACTTACCCAGATCAGCTCTCCTCTGTAGCCTCTTGGTGTGTCTGGCACCCCCTCTGGTCACTGGCCTTGCCTGGCTTAGCTCTCCTCTTACATTGTTGGATTACAACTCGGATCATCTCCAAGCATTGGCAATGGGGGTTGGGATGAGGAGAGTTAGAATGCCAAGATTATCTGGAGGGTTATAAATTCCACCCTTTATTTGCAAAAAAATGCATAAAGTCTTGTCTTATTTGTTCTATACAGTAGCTGCTGTCCTGACTGCAATTTGCCACAAGCTGAGCTCTTTGCTCATTAATAAATAAATAAATGATAAACTAAAACAACCTATTGTTCCTTGAGACAGCATTTCATGGGTCGCCATTAGATTTCTTGATCACTGAATAGAAACAGAGATAGAGTGGGCAGCAGCAGGAGTCTTCCAAATATGGCATTTGTCCTGTTTGAATGCCACCACACTAATGCAAATGGACAAAGATCACTGATGGTCTCCAAAGGTTAAAAGCTTTTTCCTTTCCAACTTTCTGCTGAATCTAATTTTGTAAAGATAAAACAGCACCGAAAAAAGTAAAATGAAGCCTTTTACCTTAATTCAAGGATGCTGGTAAGAATGGAGCAATGTGATGCTATGATTGTTTCAAGGCAACCCCTCCAGGAAGCCTAGGAACAAAGCACAAAGAGTTGGGCCCCAACAGCTCCTTGTGTGTTGTTGCATATGTTTGAGGAAGAGACAGTTGAAGGATACAGTCAAACTGGTGACAGCAGAAGTTTTGGAAAAACGAAGTGCAATGTAAGTTAACCAAGGCCTTAGATCTCTGATCAGACAGAAATGAGAAGCTGTTTGCACTTTAGGATTGTGAGTTTAGCTACCTTCTCTTTAGATCCATGCTCTCCTGACTTGTTAAGGTATCACATGAATGAGTTCTAGTGGTTGCAAATTCTTCTTTGAGTTAGGGAGTTTGTTTCATTACCTCTTAAAGAGACCTTGGTACACCTCCTCCTCCTCAAGATGTTATCAGTGACCTCGGTATACCAGGAAATTTTCATCTAGTATCTAATCTCCCTTTTGTAAGAATGTGACTGAAATAGGAGATAGAAAATAATTTCAGTGGCCCCTGGATAAAGTGGATTATCTGGAGCCTTTTCAGTAAAGATTTAGACCCAGGTACGGGGAAGAAATGGCATTGGTCAGACTTGTCTATGGAGATTCTCAGTCATCCAGGTTGTTCCAAAGGTATTTTTTCAGAAGAAGCTTCGTGAATAAGAAGTGAAGCGTCTTTAAAGAAAAAACAGGAAGTCCAGTTGGCTCTTGAAACAGCACCTTTGGGTCAGACTTTTGGATGACATCTGACATGGGTGGGATGGGGGTTCAATATCCATTCTTGATGTATTGTGAAAATCTAACAATCAGCACTCTTTGAGTCAGAGCGAGTGAGCTCTGGCACACTATTGGATATACAAATTATAGAATTCTGGAAACCTGGCCTGGGGCAGTGTGAGGGAGAATATGGTGTCTGACTACAAGTACTAGTAGCTATAAGTACTGGCTTATTTAGCTCCAGCATCACACTTCTTGGACACACACATGTGGTGATCAACTAGTACTTGTAGTCAGTCACTACATAAGTGTGATCAAGTATGATGCTGGAGCTAAATAGGTCAGTGACAATTTGGATTGCAGTAACAAAAGCATCGCTTCTAGATCATAGAAAATATTTTGGTTGCATTCTGTGTTGGCAGCAATTCACTTGAAATTCTGTTTCCAAGTTTAAACAGTTTTATCTTAAAAGAGACATGGAGAAGTGGAAGTTGGGTCAAACAGAGCTACCACAATAGAGGGTCTAAAAGAATGAAAGGACCTGACCATAATAGCACATCTCAGTATCATGTTTACTCTACAAAGCAGAAGATTAAGGAGACATATGGTAGCAGCCTACAAATTTCTAAAACAACTATTTTCTAAAACATGGGCCTGTTCTTTTCAGAAACAGAACAAAAGAGGGGCTGGCAATTGGTGACTAAAAGAAAAAAATCAGGCTGAATATTACAAGACACCAGATATTAAGAGCTACTAAACAGTGAAACAGTCTGCCTAAAACTGTAATAAATGTCTCATTGGAGATCAACATCAGTAGGAGATGGTTTAATGGATGTTAGCTATGAACAGAAGGCTCAACAAGAAAAATTGTGAGAATCCTTCAACTTATAGATTCCATTATTCTAATATATTCTAGTCTATAACTTTCAGGAATTAAAGTTGTGGCCAGTTTATTATTCTTCCAAATATTTGCCAAGGAGTCATTTTTTAATGCTGTTTGCCTATAATTTCTAAACAACTCATTTTAGAACTCAGTTTGACATGTCAGTTTTATGGGTGTTACACATTTTAGAAAAGAAGTTTATAGAATATCAATAGATTACTTGAAGGGCAAACATTATGAATATTATGAAGGATTTTAAAATCAAATTGCACATATTTTATTAGAGAAATAGATGTAAAAATATTTATTATTCCATTAGTCACTCTTTAATAATTGATTTTCAGCAAACATAAACTGAGAAGCAAGCTCTACAATTAATGAAAGAATGTTACTAATGTAAATATATTGAAAATGATTTGAATTGAGAATTAAGTTTATGAACTATGATTTTAGTTTAATATCTGTGCTATTAGGGGAAAAAACCCTACTTTTAGTTTCTAGAACAGAGCAAATCTCTTGTGTGCATGACCAAATTAATGAATACAGTTCCATTCAGATATCTCAGATGCTAAAACAATGTTATTCTGAATTTAAAATAATTGAATATTATATTCTACAAAGATACCCAAGCGTTTAAGTCCAGGATTAAACTACAAACAAGCATGTAATTGACAATCCTCTTCAACTGTTAATCATTTTTAATACTGATTTTGATAGTGTGTTGGCACTCCTATGATTTCCAAGCTCAGACTATTATGAGTACATGTAACATGTTCAATTCACCTCATGGGGCCATATACCATACAACTGAGGCTCATCACAATAGTAATACCTACTATGAGGAAGATCTCAATCCCTTTCAACTTTGTCCTCTGGCAAACGATTTTGATAGCCATCCCTCTCAACAGGCAGAATGCACAGAAGCTGCTACACAGAGGACATTTTGAGAGGATTGTAATGGGCAGGTGGGCCTTAGAAAAGCTTTTTGTTGAGCTGTAGACATATTGGTATTATTCTTCAGACAGCAAAAGGTCATTCTTTTCAAACATGAAGTATCCACTTGGAGAAAGGATTGAAAAAAAGGATATGTTGGGAATTATTTATGAAAGGCAACCTGGAGTTCTTTGAAGTCTAAAACATCAATAGCATAATGGTATCAACCAACTAGGCAATATATTTCTTTTATAGAGGAGAATATCTTTACAGTAACCCAAACAAGTAAAATAGTAAACTATATCTCTAGAGTCAGAAAGATTCCAGCTTAATATGATTTATCTTACTCACTGTTTATATTTCCTCTAATAGTCTCTTTGAGACAAAGGAAACAATAAAATAAAAACTATTAAGAAACCAATTTCAATAAGTACAGGAAAGGTTCAGGGAGATAAAAAAATGCCATATAAGAATGTTTCACAAAAGTGCAACTATTATGAAACAAAAATGAATCCATTATCAACTAAACAAACAAACAAACATAAATCAAATCTGTATTATCTCCAACAAGATTCCAGTACTGTAATCAGTTATCTTATTCAGTCTCTTCTGGATTCTAAATAATACAGGCAGTCACGTACATTGCTTAATTTTTCTGTAACTTTTTTAAAAATACGTTGGTGCATAATAAACTTATCAGATCTAGCACAGGCAATTTTGGGAACTGACAAAATCGTCCCAGCTGGTTGTTTTAAGTATAGTATCTGTTTTGATGCTTCCCTGTCAGAAATTATTCATGATTTCACTGTTGTCATTAATTTCTGGCCTGGTCACTTAAATGGAAGTGGACTGTCTCTTCAGCGTCTTCCTATGTTATAGAACATTATTCTATGTTCCTTTTTCATGTTGAGCAGGAAAGTTATCTATAGGTGGGGAATATTATATTGAACCATGATTATAGGTAGATCCTCACTTGCTCAGATTTAGACCCACTGTCACCTATCCAGGAAGTCAATATTCCTCCTGATAACCCTCTACCAAGACAAACAACTGTTAGTTCTTTAGCAATCTAAAGACTAGGAAAGAGTAAGTTGATATTGACTATCCTATGATTAAACAAAAGTGACAGACCACATTTCAGCTTATTCTAATGGGCTACCAAAAGAGCATCTCAAACAACACAATAAAATAATCTATTTCAAATACTGAATGGTCTATTATAAGATAAAACTCTAGACCTTAGACTCTTATTGCAACCAATCTGTAAGATTTAACACATACAATCATCCTATATCAATATTAAGTTAGATGCTGCAGTTAGAGTACTACTAGTAGATAGTGGAGCTGTAGTCAGCTTAGTTGACCCAGGAGTTGGGATTTTGTCTATGGTGTGAAAGCACTCTACTTAAGAACAGAAGTTTGTTCTTTGGCAAGAATTATACCAGAAACCATTAGATAGAATTTTGAAGAACAACTTTTTACATAGAACACCAGAATTCTGGAGTCACTTTCTCTCAGCCCTAAAAAGGAATTGTAAATCACTTCTAAAAATCCTTGCCAACAAAACTGCAGGGACAATCGGCACAACTGAATGGAAGAAAAAAGAAAGAAATCCGGTTAGTTGATTTGTTTATTTGATTTATATAAACACCCATCTCGCAAGCACAATTCTAGGCAGTGTACAATAAAAAGTTAAAGCATCTATGGAGAAACCAGTTAAAACAGATTAAAAAATTAAACAATATAAATTAAGTTGAATGAACCAGCATCCCACACACAGTGCTACAATTTTATGGGATCCCCATTTCCATGGGATCCCCAAACCTGCTGAAAGAACTGTTTTCAGGGAGTTCTTAAATACCAACAGAGTCAGATCTACTTTCATCACGAGGGGAGGGTGGGGGAGAGGCAACGATGTTCCAAAGGGCAGATTCTGTGAAAAGGCCCACCTCCCAGGCACCATTAGATGGAATTCTTCAGCAGATAGGAGCCATACACACACTCTTCCTGCTGGACCTGATGGAGGGGTAGAAGTACCCAGGGAAAGGTAGTCCCTCAAAGAACCTGATCCCATGCCATGTAGGGTGTTAAAGATCAAAACCAGGACCTTGAATTGAACCGGAAGCAAGCCAGCAACTAAGGCCACACATACAGTATAGGTTGAATATGTGCCATTCTAGGGACATGCATAACTTCCCTTTTCCAGCAGTTGATGTTTTTGGATACTGTTCCAAGAGCAGCCACATATATAGTACATTACAATTGTCCATTTGGAAGGTGATCGGAGCATGAGTAACTGCAAGTAGGGCCTCATGATCCAGGGCACAACTAGCATAAATTCCCTCCTAACACGATTGGCAACTGGAGTCATGAGTTCAATAGGACTTCCGAACTGCACACCAGATCTGATTGGGGCAATGAAACTCCAATATTAAAGTCCCAGATCCAGAAGGCCCTAAAATCCAAAGCCGCTTAGCCTTAGCAGGTTCAGTTGAAGCCTGCTGTTTCCCACCTAGACCCCACATTTATACCCATCATGTAGTTATTTATTGTTCGTTGGCTATTATTTCTGGACCTTGTGTCCATGGTAATTAAAATAGTTCTTGACCATCGTCTCTATGGCACACTTTTATGAACTTGAATCCCAAGGTATCTTCTTTCAGGTTTTTCTCCAATCTGATCATCCCAAATTCTTTTAGGCTGTCCTCACAGGGCATGTCATCTCTTTATATCAATTTTCTTGCCCTCCTCTGAACTTATTCTAACTTGTCAATTTTTCTGGAAATGCAATACCCGGAATCATTAACTAGGTTCCAGGTGTGATAGATTAGATGGAAGTAACAACTTCGAACATTTTTGATACAAGGCTTCTTTTAATACAGCTCATTAGCCCTTCTAGCACTGGCTGATGCACATCTTGCTATTCAGGAAGCACCTGCTAACTGGTAAGTTACCATAATTGTAAAACAATAACATAAAAAACTTTTGATTCAATAATGATGCATTTTTACATCCATCTAACAAAATAATTCTTAACAACTTCCTTGGGGGCTCAACACTACTTCTATTATGTTCTAGATAATATTATATTGATGTATATGTGTATTTTTAGGTGGGAGTTTTGTTGGTCTTCAGCATTTCCATAAACTGTAAGAGTAACCTTACATATATCAATCCTGCCTTTGTAACAATTGCAATGCATATTCATTTTCATCTTTTTGCTTTCTCCCTATGTGAATGTTTCGTTCACATATGGAAAAATGAGGGTAAAATTCAAACACAGCAGGAAAGAAGGATTGTCTTCACTGTTGCTTAATATTCATATTGCTGGGAACATCCATCCTGCTTTCAACATGTTTAATAAAAGAGAGGGAAAAATGTAGGGAAGCAGCAGGCAGTTGGCACACTTTTTGGGTCCATTAGCCAGCTGTCCAACAGCTGTTCAAATGGTTAGACCATCTCATTGCTGAAAGAAATAAAAAATGACCCAATGGAACTGCTGTGCTTGGTAAATGTAAATTCACTCCAGCAATCTTCATCATAAAACTGCAGGTTGGAAAGCTGTATGTTGAAACAATATCTCTATTTCTCTAGAACATAATTTTATTTAATCAAAACTTAACTAATTTGAAACTCAAATATTTATCTAAGCATCACCCGGATCTCTATTTGATGTTGATAATGTTTATTTAATGCAATTAATTTGCTGGTTCTGGGTGGATATATTAACTATCTCTTGGCACGTCAGCTACTTGATGTACCAATAGTGAAAAAAAAAACATGTAGAATATATGTAGATATGTCAATACTTATTATAAGCCTGATATCCTCACTAGTCTACAAGGAATTTTAAGATCATTAGACTCTTATGACCTTGACCTCTATGTATTTTTATCAAATACATTTCACACTTCAAACAGACTGTTTAGTTATAATAATAGGACTCCTCAAGTTAATCTTCTATTTCATCCAACTGTACTTCAAATGAACTAATTAAATACCATCACTGAAAAAGTTTTACAATACAAAAATGGTTTGCCATTCTGTATTCAGATAGATGCTATTTAAAAAACTCTAAGCATTTACAAATTTAGGTACCCTGTAATGTTTTGCAATGGTTCACATTTTAAGGACTATATTAGCAATCCAAAATATAGTAATATGTAGCATTTGTGTATGTTTACGATTTTGTAACTATAGCAGAATAATTAACATTTAAAAAAAAACTAAATTCTTATTATTCTTATTCTTAGATAGTCTTTATGTGATCATATAGTATAAATTCATATCATCTCTTAATTCTCTCAGTTTCCATGAAATATATTCTATCAAGAAAAAGTCTGCATATTAAAATACAGGAAAAGCTTATTCCTTTTGGCTAGTAAGATTTTCCTTAGAACGAAAGATCTGGGAGTTATTTTTCAAATGGGTGGTTTCTTATAAATATTTACATCTTTGAAATCAGAGAACTACACAGTGATACATTTTTCAAAATAATATTTCTTTCTCCCTGGTCGTTCTGGAGCACATACTGTTCAAATTATGTCATTCCATGTATGCTACTTAGGGGAGACTGCAAATCTTTCTCTTCTCTTCAACAATCTTTTCTTCTTCATTAAAACAACCCACAGGGTTAACTTCAGTAAAATGTAAGGTTGGAAATAAAGATGTAGTGCTATGTATCAACTTAGATAGACGGAGACTTTAGTTCCTGGAAAAAAAAAACAGCAATAAAATATCTTATAACTACAAAGCAATCAAGAGTCATTTGCTCTCTTTTCTAGAGCCCATGGATTGATTGATTGATTGATTGATTGATTGATTGAATTTCTATTTTGCATCAAACAACTTCAAAACATCTCATTTAAATATGGCTGGGAGTTACACACACACACACACACACACACACACACACACACACACGTATGTATGTATGTATGTATGTATGTATGTATATGTATATGTATATATATATATGTACTGTTTAGAAAATAATGCTATACCAACAAACATAAAAGACTATTTATGTGGCAAAATCTGCTATTAGAATTTAGCTACATGTTTCAAGTATTAGTCCAGGTACAAGCAAAACCTAGTATGGCTCTAGTGAGGCTTTGCAACGATGCAACCATGCATGGGAACACAAAGGAAGCACCACTCTTACTTTTTGTGACTGCTTCAGGCTAAGTCTATAATACAAGTCATAAAGAACTTATGAAAAGTCTTGTACAAGCAGAATTCAAGTATTAGATTATTCAAATAAGTTCCGAATCAAATGGGTTATAAAATCTTTTAACTTTCTTGGTTAATTATTGCATTGAATAAAACAGTTCATCTGGATACTTACATTTTCTATTATAAAACAGGCCCTCCAAACCGGTCTTGCAGAAGCCTCTCCATGATTGAAATACTCTAAAAAAAACATCACAGACTAGATCACTTTGAAATCTAAATATTTCACAAATAACCCTATGCATACTCCAGTGTCATCCCAAATCTCTTGCTAACATAATTAGAGTCATCCCTTGGAGTCCTACTGCACCGAACCTCTTATAAGTTTCACTGATAAACTGCTAACTTTCAGGATAAAATCACAAGAGTCCTGAGGGATGTAGGTGAACAACAGGGCATTCTATAAATTCTATCCATACCATACGATTTTGGGAAAGCTGCTCTCAAGTAAAAATCTACATAGAAAACTAAGCAATAAGACAAGTTGCAAATTCCTAATGAAGTTTCTCTTTTAGATTCTTAACATTTTGTGAATAAACTGCTTAGGCTTTTGGCTAGTAATTTTGAAAGTCTTTCTTGTCATAATCTGCAAACATTTCAGGAAGTGGTGTGTGTGTGTGTGTGTTTGTGTATGTGTATGTATGTAAAATATGTATACTTCAGACATTTTCTTTTTTTAATTCTGTGAAAATAAAAATATTATTTGTTTGCACTGATTTATCAGCTGTCTTATAACTGGAACCTAGAGCTCTAGCTTGTTGCAATTTTGACCAGTGTACCAATTGGAATTTAGTAGTCTGATTCTAGTATTTACTGTATTTTGTTTGTTTTCAGATATGGATGTCGGTGGCTGTAGTTCAAGGCCCCACACTAATTGGGATCTTTTTGTTCTCTGGTAAAGAAGAAACATCTGTATACGTAACAAAGAACTGGCAGCTCAAACAGTGTAGAGCACATTGAATCTTCTTTTCATAATAGAATTTGGAAATTATGTTTACCGTGCCAACTTTGGATCAGTTACAAACCAATAACCAAAATGATCCACATTTTAAAAATTCAGAATGTCTTGCAAAATGCTTCTTTATAAACTTTAAATATTGGAACTTGCAGCTCCTTTTTCTGTTTTCATCATCTCCACAGGAAGTGAGAACTGACTAATACAGCTCATCCATCTAAATTAAGTTTGCCACCATTTACTAAATACAGCACGAAGTGACAAATGTGAGAACTCTTGAGTTTTGCGCTGGGAATCTTAACATGTTATTTATTGAATCAATTATGTTCACAGTGTGAAAGCTGCTTTCCCATTCTTCCTCATAGCATTGCTGCTTCTAATATAGGGGTTAGGAAAGAAGAGGGGGAAAAAGAATATATAAATGACTAATGATCAATTGCAAGTAATATATGACTGAAAGAATGGTACTGCCCAATAAATATATTCTTTACAGTTGAGGTTCTAATACTTGTCATTTTAATTTTGTCAGCTAAGCTGATCTTTTTGTTGTAACAAACCTTTTTTGTTACATGCAAATGTAGACAATTGAACTTAACTGATCTCTGTAGTGAAAACTTTTCTTCTATAGTTAAGTATGGGCTTCCTTTAACTTGCTAGACATTACATAAAGTGAATTAATATAAAATGAGAGAAAGATCTATTTCATATTAGTTTCAATATGTTATAATGTCTGCTGCATCATTTGAATTTGCTCTGACTCTTTTAAGATTGCACCAGGTGCCATCCAGTGCATCCATGTACTTCTGAGTGCAAATACTTTTGACCTCTTATTTGTTTTGTTTTGCTTATGCCAATATTATTACAGAAAGGATGAAAATGGAAACATCTGAAAGAAAAAGGTGAACCATCTGCAAGTAAGATGAATGCCAAGTAACCACTGAAATAAAGTTTGAGTACATCTGGCAGCATCCCAGAATAAGCCTGATCAGATAAGGTTTTCTTTTTTTTTAAAGTTATCAAAAGGAATATAAAAAACATAAAAAGATCTCAGAAGCAGCACTTCATCTCATTATGTTCTATCTACACTATCTTAATATTTTTTCCAGTTCTGACAATTATCCCAAGAACTCCAAAATGAATCAGGATCAATTCTTTACATTATTCAAAAGTGCCAGAGGTTCTAAATTTTTCTTCTAATCGATTTTGTGCTGTACCATTACCAATGGTAATGTACCAATTTTGTAATGTACAATTTTGTAATTACAAATATGTAATATGATCACATATTTGCTTGACCAATGTATCTGTTTGTGAATGAATCTACATACTCAATCTTATAATTAGATTCCGGGAAGATACCATAACAAAACAACCATCAGCATCCTATAGCCACATTTGGTGCTAGCTAAATATCTCAGGGATAATTTATGATTAGTTGGATTAGTTGAAAATAAGGCACTTATATGAATAACTCTGCTTCAAGAGCTCACCCAAGCTCTGTCTGAATAAAAACTTCAAATAAATTTAATGTAGGCAGCTGGTGACCTATTGTATTAGTCTAAACAAATATATATATGGGAATGTCTTCTGTAACAATACTTGTTTTGATACATTTTAATATAAAGCAACTAGAATATTGTACATAACAGAAGAAAGAACATTAGATTTATTTATTTATTATTTATTAATTTGATTTATATGCCGCCCTTCTCCGAAGACTCAGGGCGGCTTACAATGTGCTAAG
>JANHFK010008410.1:141585-154168 GCA_036250565.1 Sibynophis collaris | reverse complement strand
GTTGGTCAAGGTCCCTTCCAACTCTGTTATTCTATTAAACATTTTTTCTTTATTTCTTAAAACGGAGAAGGGATGTTAATTTGTGCCAATAAATTTGCTGTGACTGTTGATTAATTAAGAAATATATTCGGGAGCCAGAATCAAGAAAAATACCAAAATGTTCTGACTCAGTTACAGTGGAGATAAGTGCACCATTGGGAGACTTGAAAGAATAGATTGGGGATAGATTGTCATGGAGAAAATTTATCTACAGTATGTCAGGGTGTCAAAATCGCACCATCACGGTGTCATCACCCCTGATCTATATGGTCACTAGGAATTGAAAAAGATTGGATGGCACATATCAGTCAATCAATCTATTCTGAATTTCAACTGTTTCAAATTAAAAGCATTCCATTTTGACTACAATATTACTGTTTGGGTTCATTTAGTGAGCGCTTGTGAGCTCAAGGCTTCCAAAGTTGCCAAAATAAATCATTTCACAATTTAAATACAATTTAAACTCAAAGTATTACACAATATGCTGCAATACTTTTAATAGTGAATTTTAGTAATTCGCTGCATGGCAGTGCAATCCAGTATAGGAAGTCTTCAACTTACAATGACAATTGAGTCCAAAATTTCTGTTGCTAAATGAGACATTTGTTAAATGTATTTTGCCCCATTTTATGGCCTTTCTTGCCACAGTTGTTAAGTGAATCACTGCAGTTGTTAAATTAATGACACGGATGTTAAGAGAATCTGGCTTCCCCATTGACTTTGCTGGTCAGAAGGTTGCAAAAGGAGATCACATGACCTGAGGACACTGCAACCGTCATAAATATGAGTCAGTTGCCAAGCATCTCAATTTTGATCACGTGACCATGGGCATGCTGCAACAGTCATTAAGTGTGAAAAACAGTCTTACGTCATTTTTTTCAGTGCCATTGTAACGTCAAACGATTAATAATTGAACTACTGTAAGTCGGGGACTACCTCAGAAGACCCACATAGGCCAATACAGCTTACTTATTTAAAGAGAATACAAAAGCCTTCCCCACAATGTTTGGTAGGATGGAGTGAGGTAATGCATTATATTAAGATGACATGAGGCTTGGTATGGATGCAACAGAAATCTCTTCAACAGTACACCCAACAGAGCTTAAAAATGGAGGAAGGGTGGAGAGTGCACACTATCGTTGCCCCTACTTTGTCTATCTACCATAAGTTCACCTGTACAAATCTTTCAAAAGTATATTACACTTGGGGTTTCAAATCAAACAGGCAGCTGTACTTGAATACCAGCAAACAAAAGCACAATTCTTTAGCCCTTTGTCTGAATATATGGAGGTGAAAGAAAACAGGAAGATGGATTCCCATATCCCTTGTTTTGCTCATTTTTAAATCCTTGTGTGTTTAGGCGAATGCTTTAAAAATGGACTATTTTGATCCTTTTTTAATTCGGATCTACTTTCTGGAAATTCTGATCTGGGTTCCATCTTCGAAATTCTGCCCTAGCAATGCTAACACTTCAAATTATCATTATATCAGATACCGAAGCCACATTCTAAATTTCACACAGGATATTTTAAAATCACTTCTTCTTTATGTTGTCAATAAAATAATTGTGTTATATATGCCAAAACTTTCATAGGAAACTTTGAAATGTAGGCTGAATTTTAATTTCAAAGAAGGTCAGCCTCTGTTTTAATTTTCACAGTCAAACCACATTTTTTTCATCAATTGGAATTTTCTTAGTGCACTTTGAGGGATCAATTCTCCCTTTTGTGGTCTACCATGAGATCAGAACCATTTTTTGAAACTAGCCATTCAACTTGGGAGCAACAAAAAACTTCTGGAGGAAAACAACTTGAGCCACAACATTGGAAGTGTGAAAGAGGAAAGAGAAGAAAATTAAGGTAGAAAAGAGAAAGATGGCTATCATGAAGGAAGAAAATAGGAAAATAGCAAGTCCAAACACACTGAAAGCCTATAGACTATAGATTTTTTTTTCTTTTTATGACCCTGCAATCCATGGTGTCAGGGTGGAGTCAGGGCGACTGAATGGAGCTGAACATTTGCTGCCCGGATACCCTTCCTGATGCTTACACAGAGTTCACAACAGATGTTTTCTCTTTGCACCCTGATAAGAGAAACAGCTGCTGCTGCCTAGGATTGAAGTCTCAGCCTCCTAAGTGTGAGGAGAGTATCTTAACATCTAGGCCACTGTACCACTCCTAGAGTATTAGTAATGGTAGAAAAAGAAAAGATGAACTCATGCAGAGAAAATAAAACAGAAAATGGGTATATACCATGGGGGAATATGTTAGTATTTTAACATCATTTCCCCATACTTCTGTGTCTTATGCATTTTATCCCTTGCTTTAGTCTAACTGCTGGGCTAGATGAGAGTGGGAATGCAAACTGACTGGCAGAAAACAAATCTTTGAAAAACAGTTGTTGCATAGTGTATGCAACAACATATTCTCCACATCTTACACATGCCCATGAGTTCAAAATGGTTTCCTACCCTCAACCTCGCTGAAATGATAATTTAGAGTTAGATATGTGATTTCCTGTAAACAGATTAACACTTGGGAAAAGATGTTAAAGATTTGATTATGGACAGCTTGAAACTAGAGCAGAGCTGGTAAAAATGTGCAAAGAAGTCTTATTTAATTATGAGTGAAAGTGTTAAAATATATGTCAAAAGTATTAATTGATGTCAGTTTCGTTCTGGCTTTGTATGAAAGTATGAATCCATAGGTTGCCGACAGCTCATTACAGTGAATAGTGCTAATGAGTTTGGGAGAAAATCACACAACATCCTGAATGAAAGCAATCCAGGGGAAAAATATTTTTGGAGGACATTAATGGATCGATGGAAATTAGATGAGAATATAGTAAAAGTGATTGTGCCATTCAGTGAACTAAGAATAAAGTAGAATGATGATTGGTGAGTTTCAGAGGAAAAAAATCTATTTTGTATACATGGTTTAAATATAAGGATAGTCATATATACGCATGGTAAAGAATTGAATATAAGTCTTAAAAAATCAGATTCGTTCATGAGAAAATTGTTCATTGAAAAGAATTAGTGAAGGATATAAAATGAAGCAAGATCCTGATTGTGGGACAGATCATTATTCTGTAGTTAAGAGTGGAAAAGGAGGAAGTGAAAGAAAAAAACAAAAAAGAATGAAAGTAAATGAAACTGCCGACAGGGAAAGTATGAGTTCTGTATAAAAAAGTGTTATAAGATATATTAGAATGAAACAGAAAGTAGATCTAAGAAAGAGGATGTGGAAAACTGGAACAAAGTGAAAAAATATATATTACAGAGTGCCATTCAACTTTTCAGACTAAACTAAGTGTGAAAAAGCATGGCTGCTGGACTGATGAAGTGAAATTGTGATGCGGGGGTGGGGGACTACATATAAGTTTGCTGCAAAATAAGGATGAGAGAAAGGTATTGTGTACTGAAAAGTGCACAGAAAGAAACAATAGTTGCAACATGTTGTCAAAAAGAGCTAAAACTAAAAGAGAGAAAATGCAAGCAATATAAAAATTGTTTGGGAAGTGAGCAAAGAAGGCTAGAGTCCTGCAGAGTGGTTGGAAATAAAAACGGAAGAAATGAAATTATTTATGTTGAAACTTCAATCAGAATGCTGGAAAGAGCCTTTTAATGATTCGTATGGGGATGATAGGTATGTAGTATTACAAAGAGCAGAAGTAAAATAATTGCTGTAGAATTAATGTCCAAGGGAAAAAAATGATGAAAAGAGTGTCATAAATGCTATGACAATGTTAAAAATAGTAATGCTGTAGCTGTAGGTAGTATAACTGTGCCTGAAATGGTGTTACTGCTCTTAGTCTGTATTATATACTGATCTGTCTCTTTATAGCATAATTATTACTTTATAAAGTGATAACAAATACTTCCTAGGTTTTAAAAAAAATATACACAATAGAAGTGCTTGCGGGAGGGGGGTATCAGATCTGGATGAGGATGAAAAGTCTCAAACATGAACCCTGGAGACAAAGTGGCCTTGAGTTTATAAACCAAATAATTTTAGCGAAGCACTACCTTTGGCTTCTTAAGGTGGTTATGGTTCCCCACTCAGATGTGTTTTACAATTTCGTGGGCCTCCTCCTGGAGGAACCTAGCTCCTGTGACCAAGAAGACTTCTGCAATTACATCCTATGTATCACTTGCAACCATTCCTGCTCAGTCCTTTATGTCCTAATCACCTCTCATTTGGATAACCATCAATGCATTCTACATGGAGATGCTTTTGGAAAGCATTCAGAAGCTGTCACAAAACACTGGTGGCCTGGACAGCAACAAGTTTCTGAATACCCTCAAGTGACCCTACTGCATCAAGAATTGACTGCCACTTGGCTTCCAGGTGCAATGCAAGTTGCCGGGTTTCTGGACCAAATTAAGGGCTGTCTTCTCCCACATTCATCTGCCCATTCAAGCAGATTACTCTATTTTTGGGAGTATAAAACACACTCCCCCCCCCCCTAAAAGAGGCTGAAAATTTGGGTGTGTCTTATACACCAAATGTAGCTCCATCCAGCCTCTCAGAGATTTCAGAGGCTGAAAAAAGCCTCTGAAACCTCCATTTGAGAGGCTGAAAAAAAAAGCCTCTGAAATGGAGGTTTGAGAAGCTGAAAAAAGCCTCTGAAATGGAGGTTTGAGAAGTTGGAAAAAAAGCAAGGCGCAGAGCTCACAACCAACAAACCTGTTGCTAAAGTTCACCTCTGGGAACAGCTTACTGGGGTATTCTGGGAGGCCAATCCACCCCCAATCAGCTTTTTTCTTATTTTCCTCCCCCAAAACTAAGGTGTGTCTTATACTCCAATGCATCTAATAGTCCAAAAAATATGGTAAACGGGGTCAACTCCCACCAGGTAAATATCTGACAAGATCTTGGAAATAGGCTTTTTTTTATTGCTGCCTTCATCTTGAGAAAGCCCTCCTTATGGGGATGCAGTCTACCATTTTTTCTCCTTCGCTGCTTGAGAAGGATGAAGATCTGATTTTCACATTTGGTCTTGGGGGAAGACAAGCTTTGAATGTTGAGATGCAGAAACAGACACTTAGGCCTTCTTCTGATACTGTTGAGATTATTTTTTGTAAATTTATTTTTATTGAAGGCTCTTTTCCTGTGTTGCTTAGAGCCTTGAAAAGAGAAAAGGAGAGAAAGGAAGGGAGGGGGGAAGAGAGAGAAAGAAAGAGAAAGAAAGAGAGAAAGAGAGAAAGATGAGGAAATATTTCAGCACCATTTTTAAATAGGTTCTTTGCTTGACATTTTAGAAGCTTGCTTCCTCATCTCTGCTATCTCTGCATAAAGTGAGGATATTCTTTAGGGGAATATCCCAAAAATAGGCTATGATCAGTGGTGGGATTAAAAAAAAAATTTAAATACTATTCTGTGGGTGTGGCTTGGTGGGCATGACATGGCTTCGTGGGCGAGGCAGGGGAATGTAAAATCTCCATTCCCACCCCACTCCAGGAGAAGGTTACTGCAAAATCCCCATTTCCTCCCTATCAGCTGGGACTTGAGAGGCAGAGAATAGATGTGGGCAGGGCCAGTCAGAGGTGGCATTTACCGGTTCTCTGAACTGCTCAAAATTTCCACTACTGGTTCTCCAGAACTGGTCAGAACCTGCTGAATACCACTTCTGGCTATGATCAAATCCTTGCAGCTACCTAGTTGAAATTTTTCAAGATGATTGTCCTCCAAAGAGTATACCATCATTGCTATTTTCATCATTCCACCAAAAAAATACTTTAAAGTTGCACACAATGATACTTTTCCCTATTATAGCTCACTCTCAATTTTTCCTAAATTTAATCTCCAATCAGTTAAAATTATGTGGTAGAACACATTCAAGTAAATATACAGGGGGGAAAACAAAAAACCAAAATGAAATAATGAATAGTAAAACTACACTTAAGGCTGTGGCAATAAATGGAATATGCCATAATTGTAAAGTTCAGATATATGTCTATGTATTAATCATAAATGCTATAAAAAGTAAACTTTGAGAATAAAATAGTAACTATAAAATACATTTCTATTTGTATTGCAACTGAAGGAGAGGGTATTAAGCATTCCTTTATGGCAATTAAAACAGACATTTCTATTCTGCTTATTTCTTTCAAATAGCAGGTTACAGTGTAATTACATAATCAATGAAACTTACAATCTATAAGATCCATTCATGCGATACAAAAAAGTCATTTGCATAAATCTTTCAATAAACAGCAGATTCCATTACCGACACATATTAAAACGTAAATAACTTAAATTGTGTATGGTATTGCAGTGATGAATTAAATGAGGTATTTTAACTAGTAGTTGCAATATATTGCAACTTTGACATAAACCAAATCTATGTCATGAAAAACCCAACTGCTTTCTATTACAGCTTATTACCTCAAATAATAGGTAAGAAAATGAACACAATTACATACAAGTCAAATTTCACAAGAAATGTACAGAGAAAATTTCTTCCAAAATCAGGCATATTTTTGCTTTGTGTTGCACATCATTAATGTCTCTCTCTTCTAAGATCTATGTCTTCATGCTGAGATAAGCTGAACAGGAAAATTGAACAAGAATGTATATTGACGGTCAAAATGAGAAATTCTCTATAAATTAAGTGTAGAGGGTACTTTCATATTCCCAGCTTGACTCCTCAGTGAAAAAAAAGCTTCAAACAGTAAACAGAATCACAAGACAGATTTATTCAAAAACTTCAATGGACCAGAAAGTGAGATGCAACCTCTGTAAAATGTCCTGTCCTGTAAAATGTTTTTGTAAAAAAATATTGACAGGAATTTATATGGCATTAAGCTTCTCTGAACACAGAGAACTTAAATAATTAATGTAAGTATGGCTTTTTCTCAGAACATGCTTAAACCCAGTCCCAAACTCAGAGAAAAGAAAGCAAACCAGACTAGAATTAAGTGATTCTTTGCCAGTTCATAAAATCACACTTCACACTCATTCTAATTTGCTCATATCAGAAGACCAAAGAACACAAAGTCAGCTTGGAGAACCAAAGTTGTGGGCAGGAGTAGGATTTTCCTGCATATACTGTACACATGGTGACTTTTATTTGGATTTAAAAAATAAATAAATTGAAATTTACTCTATTAAAACTACCCTGATTTACACAGTTAATATCTTCAAGATTTTCTGGAAAACCTACATGACTGCTATGTACTCCTTAAACAGCAGTGAAAAGGGGGAGATAATTGTTTTTTGGCTCAAGCCTTGCAGTTTCCATTGCCTCCCAGCTGCTCCAGGAAGTTGGATGTCTCTCTGAGATGATAGAGTTGCAAATGGTAGCACACATCATGGAATCAAAAGCTGTTACGACACAAAAGGAGCCCTTTCACTTTGATATCCACAGAAGACTACTTCCTGTAAAAGAGCATCTAAGTCACTTGGCTACCTTTAAGGGGATGGTCTCATCCTGTTTGCCAGTCACCTAAACCTATCATCTCAACTACTTTGAATGAAATGTAAACATTTCAAGTCTGGGTTAGTTGTAGATTTCTGTAAAATGCAATACCACGTTTATAGAGGAAAAACAAAATGAAAACAAGACCTTATATTTCCATTCATCAAGTGTCACATACAATTAATGGTTTGACAATGTCCTAACTAAATTAAAAATATACACATTCATTATAAATAAATATAAAACAGGTTTAAACTGAAAAAAAACCAGAAGAGGCATGTAGCATGATGGGATATTTCACTTTTGAAGAGATATTTGTTTTGAACAGATGAAAATGTAGATCAGCAGCCCTAATGGAAACCTTTATCAGTGCACAAGGTTAATATTTCCTAAAAACACAAACTTCTTTAAGTAGATCAGTGCCTTCAAAACAATTTAATGCCATCTTGTGGTCAATTGCATAAATGAATTCAATAAATAAGAACCACATCAGATCAGTATATATGGAGATAGTGGGAATATTTGGCAGATCTGGGACAAATATCATAAACAAATAAAGCAGAGAAGAGTATTATATTATTCCTAGCTTATCTCAAGACTATTTAGAACTTTAGAAAGATGTTCTACATGAGGGGAAGCACTCCTTCAAAATAAGCTGTTGAGTGCCACAGTATTCTTTATAAACAACCATCAGTCACAATGCTTCACTTCAGTTGGCAAAAGTGACTTTTGTCAAAAGCAAGTAACCATCAGGCAGACTGGCCCCAGTTCAATGCTTTGTGCAGATAGATTATAATTTCATGAGATAAATTAATTAGATTGGATTATATTGGATTGGATTCAGATATAATTAGAGAGAGAGAGAGAGACAGACAGACAGACAGACAGACAGAGTACTCCTTGATTTACAACTATTTTAATGACTGTTCAAAGTTATGATAGCCCTGAAAAAGTTACGTATGATCATTCCTCACACTTACAACCATCACAGCATCCCAGAGATAATGTGACCAAAGTAAGTGTTTGGCAACCATCATGTATTTATAAGAGTTGCAGCATTCCGGAGTCACGATTGCCATTTTCCACCTTCTAAGGAGCTTCCAACAAGCAAAGCCAACCATCATTTCCTTAAAGACAGCATGATCTGCTTAACAACCATGCCAATAAAACAATATAAAATTGGCTGCAATTCATTTAATGACCACAACTTTTAGTGACAGAAGCTCTGGTCTCAATTGTGGTTGTAAGTCGAGAACTGACTGTAGATACTGTAGATGATAAATATAAATATACCTCGTGAATATCTCATAAATATATTGAATTCTGACATATGAGTTATGATTACAATAAACTCCTTTTGCTATCTATTGAAAGACATGAGAATATTGAGATTCAGTGTCGGTATATTACTATTGATTTATATTGCTACCCATTACCTTTTTTATACTATTTCTGAAACTGCATTTATCTTTCACATCTATGATGAAATAAAAATTAAAATAAGTGTCATCATTAGACCAGCAGGAATTTACTTTGTAAATGTGGTTTCTACTAAAGATAAGTAAAATATAATTTTAGACATACTATGAGAACTTAAATGTTGGTAATGGGGACACCATGTAAGATCTGCCAAAACAACATGAAAATAAAGCCTTCTTCAAGCCATATTCCTGGGAACTTCACTGACAAGTAACATTATGGAAGCAAGTTTGCCATTACCTTCTTTGAGGATAGATGTCACCCTTCCAGTCTAGCTGTACTCCTTAGTAATCTTCCATCCAAGTACTAATCAGGAGCAATCACGCTGTTTCTCAGCCCAGCAAGATCAATGAGGTGTGGGTACAAGTAATCGTTGGATTACTATGGCAATTGGGACCAGAATTGCCACTGCTAAGTGATGTAGTCATAAACATGATGTCATGTGACTATGTCACTTAGTGATGACAGTCCCTATTGTCATCGTTAAGCAAGGACCATGCAGGTATTGAGCGAGGAAGTCATGTGATTGTGATTTCCTGGTACCTTCCCCACTGACTTTGCTTGTGGGAAGCTGGCAGGGAACATTGGAACCCATGATCATGTGACTGCAGCTCAATGGAATGTCATAATCGCAAGCCAGGTACTAATCACCTGGATTAAAATCATGTGTCTCTAGGGATGCTGCAGTGACCTGAACTTTGAGGCCTATCGTAAGTTCCCTCTCGTTCAGCACTGTCACAAGTTTGAACAGTTATTGAACAAATAGTCGTGACCCAGGAGTTACTTCTATCTACTGAGGCAAATTTTAGCAAAACAAAAATTAAAACACATCAAGGAATAGTTAATATGAGTATCTGTAGAGACAAATTCCTTGTGTGTCTAACCACACTTGGCCAAATAAGATACAGCCAGTTCTTGACTTACAACCTTTTGTTTAGTGACTGTTCTAAATTAAAATGGCACTGAAAAACGTATGACTATTGCAGCATCAAATGATCAAAATTCAGACACCCAGCAACTGGCTCATATCTATGACAATTGCAGTGATCACCTTTTGTGACCTTCTGACAAGCAAAGTCAATGGGGAAGCCAGATTCACTTTACAACCGTGTTACTAACTTACCAAATGCTGTGGGTTCACTTAACAACTATGGCAAGAAAGGTCATAAAGTGGAGCAAAATTCATTTAACTGTCTCACTTAGCAACAGAAATTTTGGGGTCAACTGTAGTCATAAGTCAAGGACTGCCTCTATTCCATTCCATTCCATAGAGCAGTGGTGTCACACTCAAGACCTGTGGGCCAGATGCGGCCCATGGGGTGCTTAGATCTGGCCCGCGGGGCTGCCCTGGAAACACGAATGACTGGCCCACGGTGCCTCTGCCAGCGAAAACGTAGCTCGGGGGGGGGCGCTTTACAGGCAGAGGGCTGCAAGAGGCTGTTGTGTCCGAAAACGGTGATTTCAAGCTGCCCACCGACCCTGACCACGCCCACCCAACCCCCCAAGGTCAAACACAACCCTGATGCACCCTTCAATGAAATTGAGTTTGACACCCCTGCCATAGAGAATTCAGAATTGATACGATTACTGATGTGTAAAAAACCCCAATATTGAAATCAGCTAAAGAGAAAGATTATAACATCATTTTAGGTGCATGTTATGTCTTTCTTTGGTACCTTTTTCTCAAACAATTATATTTAAGGCTGAATCCTTAAAAGCTACATAGTAAAGATAATAGATTCTAAATAAAAGCCTTTTGCCTAAAAGCAAGAATTTCTTATCCTTAGTTGAAAGAATCAGTAATTAAAGATAAGAGAATATGAATTTCTTTAATCTTATTTAAGTTTTAGCATAAGAATAATTAAAACATACAGGAAATTATATGAATCTACTCAATATAAAGAGATCTTATATATTATTTTTATTCTTGTTGCTGCAGTTAGGTCAGAAAATTCCTTTTACAATCTAACATCAGCCGTTTTATAGTGGCCTAGAAACCAGAAGACTATGAGTTTTAGTCCCATTTTAGGCATGAAAAACTGGCTGTGTGACTTTGTATCAGTCACCTTCTCTCAACTCTCCTGACCTCAGTATTGTTATAGGGCAATGCTGATGAACCTTTTCGGCATTGAGTGCTGAAACTGGAACGCACGCGCACCGGAAACCGGGAAGCAGCTGCCCGGTACACATGCGTGTGCTGGAAACCGGAAGATTACCTTTCCAGCGTGTGCATGTGCACCAGGCAGCTGCTATTCCGGTTTCCGGCACTCCCATGAAGACCAGCTGTGGAAGAGCAACAGGCGACGGCTCACGTGCCCGGAGAGATGGCTCTGCGTGCCACTTCCGGCATGCGTGCCATAGGTTCACCATCACGGTTATAGAGAAAACAGGAGGAGGAAGAAATATTGGTATGTTTGCCACTTTGACTTGTATATGAAAAGATAGCAGTTAGGATTGGATTTTTGGTCATAAGTCACTGTACTTGTAATTCGGGGCACTCACATTTCTGGACTCAACTTTATGACATTCTTTGTAATAGTAGTAAGCAATTCACCATGGTGGTTAAGCGAATCAAGAGTCATTAAGCAAACGTTCGTAAGTGCAAATCCATTCTTCCAAATGGATGCTTTTTGCCAGTAACCAGCAAAAAAATGCCAGAAACCGCAAATCATTGTTATGTGACCACAGGATGCTGCAACCAGTCAGAGAGGCCAGTTGCCAAATGCCCCAAATACAGAAACATAACTATGGGGGATGGGGAGGCATGACATTTTATAGCAGCCAGAAGTGCTTTACAAGAAATAAAGCACTTGTTCTGGGCCCGTGATAATTTTAATTTTAAAAGTATGGTCATAAACCAAGGACTACCTGTACTCCAAAAAAGTCCTCAACATCTGGCTATGTTATCAGATGTTCCCAGGCAAAAGGAGACTTGTTTTGGTGGCTCTATTAATGAAATGGCCATTTTTAATCTTCCCTTTGCTTATGATTTGGCTTTTATATGGCTTTTTATGTTTTATTACTGCTGTTTTTAATCTAATTGTTGTGGGACCACCCAGAATTGTTTTTGGTGAGATGGGCAGCTATATAAATTTGATTACTTAATAAATAAAGAGGTGGATTACCCTGTTAAGCAAATTTGGAATCAGTGACCTAAATGGTTGCTTCTAATTCTAAAACAGACCTAAGGCAGAAGAAGCTCATCAGCACTGTGAAATTTTCTGAAGCAAGTCAGTCCTGACTTCAATCTAGGGGAAAAGATTGTACATCTGCTCAAAACAGATGTGTATTTTTTTCCAGCGTGTGGTCACAACTAACATGATATATGAACCTGGTGCACCATCAGATTTTGTGAAGAAACATACTAAGTTTGAAAATAGGCAATGTTACAATTGGATCACCAAGCAAATCTCATTTGAACAGGAAAGGGGGGGGGGGCTTTTTTTCTAAGGCAACACACTTTATAAGCCTTAGAATTTCCAGCTAGGTACAAAACAATATGTGATCCATTGGGTCGTTGTTACAGAGGCATTTCTTTAACCTTGGTAGTACAGTGGTCTAAACATCCTGTTATTAACACCAGCTGCCTGCAATTACTGCAGGTTCGAATCTCACCAGGCTCAAGGTTGACTCAGCCTTCCAT
>JANHFK010008410.1:109590-119632 GCA_036250565.1 Sibynophis collaris | reverse complement strand
GTCTAATATAAAGCTCACATAAAGCTTGATTAATAAAAGTGAATCCATCAGGATCCTATTCCCATTCCATCTCAGTACAACATAATGAATATTTTGACTTTATGGAAGCCAATCATGTTTCTTAAACTATGTATGGACATCAACACAGTCACTTCAGATCTACACTTCATGTGGTACTCTACCATAAAGGTCCCCAACTCAGGGCCACAGCCTGTTCAGAACTGGACTGGACAAGTAACAGAGAAGCACACATGCACAGCTTCATTTGTGCAAACGGCAGGCACTTGCGCATGCACATGAAGCTCCCTTTGAAGCTCCACATTTCCTCTCACACACACACACACACTGGTCCACAAAGCTGGAAAGGTTGTGGACCACTGCTCTACCCATGTGGGGAAGGGAAGAGACTGAATAGTCTTACACATTTAGGATTTTGTTCTGCCCATTAGCAGACTATGCTCTCTAACAGGTTTCTCTTGAAGAAATGCACTCAGAACAAGAAACTCAACATTTTCAAAATCTGAGTTTTTTTTCCAACAATGGCAGAGACTGCTAAAGAGGTTCAAAAGACTCAAATTTATATATCAGTCTATATGATTTACCCAAAAAATGTAATTAGTTTTTCCTTGGAATGAAGAAATCAGTCTTATTGCATTCAGACTAGTAATTGTGAATTTAATTAGCGTTCTAGAGTTCTCTTAGACAGAAATATACACTAAAAGGATTATTTAAAATGTATAAACACAAAATATCTATAATAATATAATAATTAACAAATTTAAAAAAACAATTAGAACAGTATAAATATATATGTATGATATTCCCTCAATAAAATAAATATTGAAAGCCATGGTGGCACAGTGGTTAGAATGCAGTACTGGACTACAGCTGACTACAGTACTGGACTACAGCTGACTGCTGGCTGACTGCAATTTGGTTGTTCGAATCTGACCAGGTTCAAGGTTGACTCAGCCTTCCATCCTTCCAAGGTTGGTAAAATGAGGACCCAGATTGTTGGGGGCAACATGCCAACTCTGTAAACTGCTTAGAGAGGGCTGTAAAAGCACTGTGAAGCAGTATGTAAGTCTAAGTGCTATTGCTATAGAAAGCCTTCTCAAAGAACTCCATCGTTAACTTGTTTCCAAAAGAGAACAATTATTGTGTGCTAATCTATCTTTTTTGGGAAGCTGCTCAATCCTCTAGAGGCATACTGAGAAGTTTCTTTCCTGACTTCCCAAGAGAATTAGTAAGGACATTCTATTATCTTTGAGTTGGCAAGTATATGTTTAACAATCATTTTTTAATTAGACTCTGTAATAGCATGTGAGACTGATCTAGAGAGACAGGAGGAAGAGCCACATCCCAGACAACCATCACACAAAAGGTATCCCAGCCTACAGAAGGAAAAAGGGGCACGGGTTCATGTTGTTGGAATAGGACCCATTGTTCAAGTCAGTCAATGATGCTGCACTTCAATGTTAGATAGCCTAGATATTGGTATTTGAACGTAGAACATTTTAACATTTATATTTTATTGTGTTTTATTAATCTAGATGAAAGGTTTTATATGTTTTATGGGACGAATGTTTTATAGGAGATGTCAAAAATGTCAAGATGGCTATCTGAACAGGGCAGTCAAAGGCCCACCTGCTCGGCAGGTATACAATGCACATTATGCTGCCGAAGCCAATATCTTGACTTGTTTTTTTTAAAGACAAAAATCCCTGCAGATATTACTGTCCATAGTCTGAGAGCTCACACTTTTCAATGTCCATCTAAAAAGTTAATCAAACCCTGGATTAAGTTTTAGTAAATTTAAAAGGAAGCTGGTTAAAAAAAAATACCCAAATCCTACAGGAAACATTATTTTTTAAATGGTGTATGTAATTTAAAGAAAACTGCTTAAAATCTTGATTAAGAGTTGATTAACCACCATGGACGGATTGTCTTTTGTCACACAGACAAAACAATCAACCAAAAACAAAACATCTGCCAACTTGTGGTGATTCCAATTTATTGCATCCATACCCAGTCTTTAGATGCCACTCAGGGCACTTTCAAAGTATTTTGTTTTGGTTTTCTGTAATCCACATCTTTTTTCACTCTTGCATTCATCTAAATAGTTCTTCTTTTCATTTTTTTTCCAGCATAAGCCATTATTAAGTGAGGCATATTACAGCAAAATCTCCTCAGTTCTCCTGATGGGTGTGAGCAGGGACTGACCAAACCTGAAAGGAATTTGAGATAGTGATGCTTAAGGAAAATGTTGACACCGTATATGTTTCCATTTCCATCCTTGATATCATAAAGAACAGAAGACAACAATCATTAACCTAATGCTTTAATACAATTCTATATACAGCATGAAGACAATATTGGAATACACACATACACACACACACATACATACTGGTAGTCTTTGACTTAAACCATAATGGACCCTGCCCATCAAATGTCATGGCAGTTGTAAAACAGGTTAGTCACATGACTGACTCAATTTATGACCTTTTTTCTGGTGACTGTTCAGTAAATGCCAGGGTCATAAAGTGAACCAATGGATCTCTATGGGCCCAGTTTTGCTGAAAAGTGTAGAAATGCAGATTTTCAGCAAAACTGTCATAAAATGCAGTCACATGACTTCAGGACTCTGCAAACAGCTATAAACGTGGCCATGTTGCTAAGCACCTGAAGTTCAGTCATTTGACTATGTGGGGGTGACCATCAGAACTTCAAACAGTTGCTAAGCGATCTGGCATAAGTTGAAGACTACAGTACGAATGTACAGTGCTCGTTGCTAAACTTCAACAAGGATACTGTGGAGCTGAAAAAGGTGCCAACAAAAGCAATTTTTTAAAAAAACTGAAGGGGCATGGAGGATTATTGTTCTATGGAAATGACGGCATTATGAGTTGTCTTGGTCAGGGTCTCACGTGGTGGAGGCTGCTTCGTTGACTCATTTGTTGACTTTCTTCAAGTTCCCCTCAATGCAGTTTCTTTTATTTAAGAGAACACGTCTAAACATAATTCCAGCTCAGGTGAATATCAGCAAAGGAAATATGGATTTTAATCAAAGTTGCAACTAAGCTGTTTTCTTTCAGCAGAGCAACACTCTGCTCTCAAATGAAGACTTTGCTTTAGATCTTGTCTCTCTCCTTTTGGGCAAAGTCAGTGGCAAAGAATGAACTCTTTAGAAGAAAGTTGCTAGATTTGAAACAAGGGCACTCACTCCCCCAGCAGATGCCCCTTGGGATTGAAGTTTCATTTCTCTAAATATGCAATCCCGCGTAGGTCTACTCCATAGTAATCTCACTAAATTGAGTGAGATTTACTTCTAGGTAAAGGGATGTTTAGGGACGCGGTGGCTCAGTGGCTTAGATGCTGAGCTTGTCGATCGAAAGGTCGACAGTTTAGCGGTTCGAATCCCTAGTGCTGTGTAATTGGGTGAGCTCCCATGACTTGTCCCAGCTTCTGCCAACCTTAGCAGTTCAAAAGCATGTAAAAAATGCAAGTAGAAAAATAGGGAAGGCAACAGCGTTCCATGTGCCTTCGGCATTTAGTCATGCCGGCCACATGACCACGGAAATGTCTTTGGACAACGCTGGCTCTTCGACTTAGAAACGGAGATGATCACCACCCACTAGAGTCGGGAACGACTAGCACATATGTGCGAGGGGAACCTTTACTTTTACCTTTAAGTGGGTGTTTGGGTCTAATTTTTATTGGCATCCCAAAAATGCATTCTTCATTCTCTGTGGCACCTTTTTGATTTTATAGACAGGCTTGTTGTGGGGATTTTTTTTTTTTAATCCCCATTTTACACTCCCCCTCTGCTTCTAAAACAAGATCAGCTCCTCAAGGGGAAAAAAAAAACACCATGCCAAATTATTGATCCAATGTACTTGTAATCAAGGCCAAAAAAATTTCAAATGCGTATGTGTGGTTTCAAGCAAACAGCTCCCTCCTGGTGCCTAATCAGACTGCACTCTTTTCCCTCAGATCTAAAATCTGTGTAGGAGTAGCAGCCTGGCAACATATGAGTTAACAAGGCAGCACGTGTTAAGTTTAGCTGAGTAATGCACCTAGTTAAAGTTTTCAATGCAGCTGCAATTCAGAGTGAGAGAAAGAGAAAAGCAAGCTCTGGAGCTGGTATTTCATGAGCTGGACTCATTTTAAAAAGGGTCATGAATGCAAGGTCAGTAGCACGCACTAAAATTAGGAGCCTGTTCTAATTTATCTCTCTTTCTCCCCCCCCCCCAAACAGCTTCTTCCTTCAGCATTCAGCGAGAAAGCTCAGCCCCTGAAGCTTCTAACTCTTCCTCGGCAGTCTGAGTCACAAAGAGAGCAAGGTTGGATTGTTCAAGTTTAGGAAAGGAAAGGAAGTCTATCAGGAATTGCGACACTTGAAACATTTGATGGGACTCGATAGACTAGATTCAGTCTCCATTAACAGACAGTGTTTTGATGTGGGATGGCATGGGGCTCCTTTTTGCAGGCCAGGACTTGAAATTAGGATTAAATATCGGTACTGCTTTGGCTTGGTATACCGTTGTGAAAGGTGCTGAACAGGTTGGGTAACTTTTCTGCTGTGGGCGGAATAATATTCCCCCCCTTTTTTCAGGGTTGGTATTGGATTGTCAACTATTAAAGACAAAGCAAGCTGCATTGCCAGTCTCTTGAAATCAAGCACAGGGTGTTTTATTTCCAGGTATGCCAAAACAGTGTCTTTTATTAAGGTGATTTTCCTAGGAGGAAATTGGGGAAATGCAAAAATGTGATCAAGTGGGTAGTTTCAAAAGAAGGGAGGGGAGAATGTGTTCAGCTCTGCCTCAGCAGAATTCCTTCTGTTTGTACGGTATGTGGTGTGATTGTTTGGTCACATTCACCACATCATTCTTTTTTACATAGCATTATTTGAAGATGGATGGATCACCCTATAATACATCCAAGAAGCATATTGTCTTACTGTGATCAACTCAGTTGGGATGGAAGGAACAAGGTCGCTCTTATTCAGTGGCTACCTGCAACAACAAATTGGGACTTTGGGTCTTTCTTGATCCCAGTTGGCCGTTGGGTATAATTATGTTTATCTAATACTTATTCAGACATGAATAATGTCACCCGTACATGAGAAGAAGGGGAGAGAATATACCACGCAAACTGCTTAATGAAGGATTTCTTGAAATGTTGGCGGCATGCATTTTCATAATACTGAAATATTTAGGTTCTACAATTTCTCTTTTCTGTTATTTTCTTTATAGAATACAGTAGTTTTTAGAGTTCAAAATTACCAGTATGATGCATGGGGCATTCCTGAAGAAACCAACTCCATCCAACCAAAGCAGGTGGACTTTTCTAGATCTACCTGAGGCTGGAGTTTTTCACTGAGTAGAACATCAACATCATGGACAATGTATCTTTATTCGACATGCTAGAGTGTCCAGTGTGCCTGGAAAAGCTGGATGTCTCTGCCAAGGTGCTTCCGTGCCAGCACACCTTCTGCAAGCCTTGTCTCCAGAGTATTTTGAAATCACACAAGGAGCTGAGATGCCCTGAATGTCGAACCCTTGTACTCAGCAATATTGAAGAACTGCCTTCCAACCTGTTTTTGATACGTTTATTGGATGGAATCCGGTTTGGAACAAACATGATGAAGTATGGTTCACTCCAACGATCCTCAGCCTTCTCCTCTCCTGCCTCCATCAGGAAAATGGGGGGAGGGTCAAAAAACCTAGAGCTCGATCAATATCGGATGACTTCCAGTCCCAGGATTCCTTTGGAAGAGGTAAGCAAGGTCATTTCTTTCATCGCTTACCTGTATTAGGAAGATTTTTTTTCCGGCCCTTTTCATTTTTAAGGAGTTAGATTAATTCAGCTAATTATAAAGCCTTCTGGCTTCTCTCTGAGGTCCTACCAGTCTTAACTGGATTTGTACAACAACTCTTACTTTCATTTTAAATGTATTCCGTCTGGAACTATTTCTAGCCAAGAGTTTGAGTCTTGAATTCTCAGAGGTTTGCCATCTCCAGCTGAGCCCGAAATTGAACTGAGACTTTTCAGGGTAATGTTATAGTACGACTCTTTCCAGCTTTAGATTCAATCAGGAAATGGAAAATTTATATACCGGTATATATATATGAAAAAGCAGAACTATTTTCACACCTGTCAAGGACTGAGAAAGGTTAGACTTTCACAGAACCTTTTTTTTAAAAAATATTTTGTATTGTGCTGTTACAAAAGTAGTTTTTTTTAAAAAAGATAAAAAGCAGTGTTTTTTGATCTTTTGAAAGTGTGACAGGACCAGAATATGGATAAAAAAATAGGTCAGTTGTGTCCTAGATTCATTACTTTTCTGGTTATTCCAGTCCTCCTTAAATTGAAGAGTATGTATATGTGAACACATGTACACAGAACTCTCTGAAAAGTTCGTGCAAACTCACACAAAATGATTGACTTCACACACACACACACAAACATGTGAGGGTAACAACTGTATGGATCTGGGTGGCAGGCAGAGACAGCTTTCGGTTCATGTAATTAAGAACTTTTTTTTCTTAATTATAACTGTGTATGCTTTTAGGACCATTTTTCAAGAGTATGAATTTGCAGGCAGGTCCCTGCAATTCACTCTTTGTTAGTTGAGTGCTTTTCTATTTCGTATTGAAACCTGGAAGATGTTGATCACCCTCTGACAATGGCCATTTAAAACTACAAAAAAAATGTATTTAAAAGAATGGCGTTTGTAGGAATTCTCAAAACAAATGTATTAAGAAAGAAGGCAAGCTACTCCAGTTGTATTTATTCATCCTTCCTGTGGACTGCCTGGGATTTCCATAACATGTGGAGGCTGGTATGTAGGAGAAGGCAAGATTAGGATGTTAACTCAGGTAAATAACAACAGCAAATGATAGTGGGTGAAGTCAACAGGATGCCTTCACCCAGACTTGCCCAGCTTGAAGTTATCTGTAACCTAGATACTTTCCTAATTATACATCACTGCAGCTTCATTCTCCTTATCTCATTCACGTTACAAATAAATCTGCATAATCTGTTGTGCAATTCTTATTCCCAAAAAGTAGCCTTGATAACCTGATACTCCCTTACAACTGTGCTTGAATAAACACAAATGATTTAAGTGACTTTTTAATGCAAATCAACAAAGCTAATTCACCTTGAAGTAAGGTATAGGGTCTGGCTTAAAGACCAGATCCCTCCCGAAGCCTTGAAGTGGGTCAGATGATGTAATAGTTCTATGAAAGCTTTGCCTCCTCTACAACTATATCCACCCCCAGATGTCACATAGTTTTTAGAGTAGCAGGTTGAAGAACCTAGGAATGCTTTGAAGTGATTCCTCCCTGATGCATGTACTTGAAAACGTTCCCAGCTTGAGGTGCCTTCGGAGGCCACATTGCTGAAAGCTGGCTTTTCCTGCCCATCACTACAGCTAAGTAACAGGCAAAATCCAGGGGAAGCACTATTTCAAGGCGTCACCGTTGCCTTGAAGGAAACTGCTACTCCCCAGCAAAAAGATGGGAGGTAGAGTTTCACTGAAGTGACAAATGCTTCCCACAGCCCAGATGGATTGGATGCCAGAGATTCCACAGTTCTGTAGTCCATCCTGCTTTTCTTTAATACTGTTAGTAGCCTGACAATGATAGTATCTTACGGACAGAAAATACAGTTTTCTTCTTCAACTCAGACTTGAGGTCAATCATTTTTTTTCAATTTGAGAGGAGTTGGGGGATTTCTAAGATTATATTATCCTGGCAGTAGCCTCTAGCCTAGAAAGGAAAAGATTATATCAGGTTAAAACAGAGATGGATAACATTCTGTAGCCACAACTACAATAAATGTCCATGGACTAGAGGGCTGATAGCATCATGACATCACTGGATTGAGTGGAGTCAATGTTTTGGGAAGATCCTGCCCATCTAACAGTCTGGAAGTATGCAAATCAGGGGTGGGTTCCACTTACCTTCACTACCACTTCGCTTGCGAGAAGCACTTCTGCACATGTGCAGAGCATCCGTGATGATATCTGGGTGGATGGGCGGAGCCTCCTACCGCCGCTACTACCAGTTCATAAGATCTGGAGCAAACCAGTAGGAACCCACTACTGATGCAAATGCTAGTGGGTAAATAGGTACCACTTCAGTGGGAAGGTAACAGTGTTCCATGCACCTCAATGTGTAGTCAAGCTCAGTGGTGAAATCCATTTTTTTTTACTACCGGTTCTGTAGCCATGGTTTGGTGGGCATGGTGTGGCTCGGTAGGCATGGCTTGGTGGGCGTGGCAGGGGAAGGATACTGCAAAATCCCCATTCCCTCCCCCCTCCTGGGGGAAGGTTATTGCAAAATCTCTATCCCCTCCCCACTCTGGGCCAGCCAGAGGTGGTATTTGCCAGTTCTCTGAACTACTCAAAATTTCCGCTAACAGTTCTGCAGAACCTGTCAGAACCTGCTGAATAGCACCCCTGGTCACATGATCACGGAAACAGCTTCTGATAACTTTGGCTCCCATAGAGTTGGATATAACTGGACAGGGAAAACCTTTACCTTTTCTTTTTTTGGTATAAATGAGGTAGCTGCCTTAAAGCTTTGCACACTTTTGTCTTCTCTGGGAGACAAAAATTAGAGATTGAAAGACAAAGGTAACACCTTAAATTTCTGCAAGACTTAACAGATCACTTCACCCTTAAATGATCAAAATCAACTCACCCTGTCCTCCCATTGACTGAAAATATCAATCTTGCCCACTGGACCTGCTCTTGGTGTTGTTTTTCAGACTGTAGATGGCTCACCCTAACTAAAATTAGTGATCATGGATTAATTTTGAATCCCTAAAGAGCAAAGTAGACTCAATCATCTAAATGGGAAAGATCTCATAAGACTGCTCATTTGAAATTCTATCTTCTTACTCTATAGTGTTAAGAAAGAAATTTTATGCATGCTTACTCAGCAGTAAATCCCACTGTGTTCAGTGGCAAATACTCCTGGGGGGAAGAGATTGCACTGAAGCCCTATTATATGATTTTGTTTGTTTAGTCTATTTTTAATATCTGTACAGAACTTGTTAATAGTGTGCAATTATAACTACATAAAATAATGCATTATCAGCTAACAAAATTAATGACTTTTTAAACGGAAAGAGAAGACTAGGAAGCAAGATTACAAAGTCCAATGTCTGTTTTTTCCCTAGTGAGCATGAATACTATTTTTGAGGAAAATGGAGGGGAAAGAACTCACTGGAGGTTCTCCAGAAGAAATAAAAATAAAATTCAGACGTATCTTGCAAATGATTTTTTTTAAATATTGTTTTAAGATATAGAAGAGTGGTGAATGAACTCTTTAATTTAATGCAAGACAGCAGCCAGGTATACAAATTGTCTTGATTGAAACAGATTATGAATTTGAGCCATGAACTGCTGGTAATAATGTAATATATTATTGATTGGTCTCCATTACTCATCTTGCTGTAGTTGGCATGCTGAGCCAGTTGAACCTGGATATAGGTCCAAAGAATGCTTGGTGATTTCAATTATTTAATTTGTTCTACTTATATATGTAGAATGTGAGATAGAGAGAATGCCTCCTCTTCCTCTGGTATCAACATAACCTTACTTAGTTTTGTCAGGTGAAGGTAAACTATTTGCTGTTCTGCATTAAGCAGTCATGTGTCCTACATTGAATTTAATCTATTAAAAGGCTCACATTACAGCAGAATCTAATCAGTGTGCTACTGGGCTCCAAGGGTAGCTCACTTATGGAAAAACACACGTCAATATAGCCTACAGTAGAAAAACAGCCTTTCACTAGAGCCAGCCAATCAAGGACAATGTAAATGCTAGAAATTATACAGATGGTCATCCAACACATCAAAGACCACCCAGTTGAAGAATACAGTAGAAGTAAGTTCCATTCCTGCCTATTTCAGTGGTATTCTGTTGTTGTAGCCAAGAAGGTTATGCAAATAGAATAACAGAGTTGGAAGGGACCTTGGAGGTCCTCTAGTCCAACCCCCTGCCTAGACAGGAAACCTTACACCA
>JANHFK010008410.1:97867-109138 GCA_036250565.1 Sibynophis collaris | reverse complement strand
CCTGAAAATCAGCTGGCCGATGCGTGCATGCACGCTGCAGCTGAGCTGGGGCAATGCTCGTGTGCCCACTGATATGGTTCCACGTGCCACCTGTGGCACCCGTGCCATAGGTTCGCCATCACTGACCTAGTTGCTAAGATGCTCATTACTATATGCTCTTTTTATTGTTGTTAATATCTGGCATTCTAGCAATCTAGAAAACTGTCATATGAATGCCATGCTTACCCAGCATTCAAGTATGCTTATCCAATATTCAAGTATATTTCTGCACTCTAAGTGACCAAACTCAGATTAAGAAGAAAATTGTCCTGAGCATAAAATCTGCTCACCAGATCACCTTATCTGAAGGGTAACACTTCACATGAGACATCACTTCCTTCCCACAGGTTCAAAGCTTTCATCTCTAAAGATAAATTTAACTGTTCTCTGTCCGTGAGTTTGCATTGCAAACAGATATGTTTGTAAAAACTTACAACTAGCCACTTCCCAATATTTTTATCTTGCCACTAGTGTACTGCCATCTTGCTATGAGACCAAGGGACTATAGAACAATTACTACATCTCTGGATAGATAAAGACCCACATCAAGAAAAGAAGAAGATGATTAATCTTCTATCTAAAAGATTAGAAGATGTAGGCTGAAAGACAACTAGCATCAGAAAAGTTAGGATGAAAACCTGGTTTCATTGCCTGGAAATCAACCTGTGCTCAAATGCAGCCTCACCCTATGATACTATCTCAGGATCAAGACCTACCATTGTCATAGGGTTGCGCTAATGCAAAGATGTTAGTTACTAATCCACAACTGTCCTCCTCTGTGATGACTCTGAGTGACTTCAAAGTCTTTGGATTATCTCATAATAACAATGCATCATAATAATAGCGTCTCAAACATGAAAGATTTCAAAATCCTATTCAAAGTTGTTGGGCTTCTTCACTTGGCAATTAAACCACATCAAACACCATTTGAGCCCTAAGCATTCCTATCTGGTCCAGGATAAAATAATGTTGCAAAACTGAATGATTTGCAATTTGTGCTCATCGGGACCTCTGCAGTAATTCCCCTAATGTGTATTCTCCTATTGTTCTAGCAAGGCCTTTGCCTTGAAGTGATGTGATTACAAAATAAGGATTAATATTTCAAGATTGCAAAAGCTTAAAAACAAACCACGTAAAAATACCCCACGCAAGTGAGAAAGGCAATGATTTAAAATATTGACTTTTGTAGTGTCAACATTCTGTCTGCTTCAATGAACTAATCCACCACCCTCTCCCCCCCAAAAAATCTTACAATACCCCCCAAAAATTGCTATTCTATGGAAGCCTGTTGCTTTTCCTATGTTGTCTAAAAAAAAATCTTGGCTTGGGCAAATTTACATAGATGGCTTCTCTTGTCATTTACTAACCATGTACTTAAGAGCTCTTAAAATGTCTTTGCTCAGCTCTGCCCTCTTATTTTCTTGCCTTACCAGCCTTCAAACCTGCAAAGAAGCAACTCCACCCCCATCTAATTCAGCTTCCCTCCTGCCAATTCCAAGTTACACTTTATACAGCAGTCTTTTGGCCTCATGTAGACAGCATGCTTTTTCCTGTTTGCATCCAACAGTTCTTTCCCAGAGCTCAGCAGGCAACTTGCTTGCAAGCTAGATCTACAAGAACTGTTTTGCTTAAAGAGACATCAAGGAATTTGACCTCTTTCCAGGTATGGCAATAGGGCGAACATGAGCACCACATGGTTGCTATCGAATTCAGTCCAAACATTCATGTTGCATCAAGAAGCAGCGATCTGGAAAGAGCAAAGCTCACTCTCATTTGAATGAATCTCTCAGGACAAATGCAAAGTCTGGAGAAATCACAGACACTGTAAATGGGTCTGATTCTTAGGTCCTTGTTCCTACAGCCCACTGCCCTGTAAGTCCAGCCGAAGTTACTGTCAACGAATTCATCAGAGTTATGCTTAAGACTAGAAATGAACACATGATTGAGTGTTTTCTTCCAACAAAGATTAGAGGAGGCACTTTTCATTTTGACTTCTAAACTTTACTGAAAACTGAAATTTAGAGGAAGGAGTTCACTTAAGAAATAAGGAGTGATGATAAAGGCTGCTTTATATATATTAATATTTATATTTTATTTCTGGATCAAAAATAGCAACAAGTGTAATGGTTGGGAGGTTTTTTTCTTTCCAGCTGTTGCAAATGTCCACAACGCATTCCCTCACAAATTTGGTATTGCTGCCTCATTTTTTTTTATTTAGCTTTTCTTTCTTTCCTTTTTTTGCTCAAATTAGTCACATGTAGAAGCCCAGCCTATATCAGTAGGCAGACTGTAAAGAAAATGATGTCGTATCTTGTAGTTACATCAGAAGTGGATTCTCAGTTCAGTGACTTTGTCCTGCCTCTAGACCCACTTTCATGAGCCTCAGAGCACTTAGATTCTGAGCACCATAACAGCATATGATAATAACATGAGATAAGAGTGTGAAATTGACAGCACCGACAAGTTAAAAAAAGGGCAGCAAGTGTAAATACCTATGTCAACATTTTTTTTTTAAAGTCTATAAAACTATTAAACGGGAAATTGAAATTCCAGCCATGGAGAAAATGTTTGTTTAAAGGCCTTTGAGTGGAGGTGATTTATTCCTAAAGAGGATGAGCATGGTATAGGTACTTAATAGGACTTAATTTGAATTTATTAAAAGAAAGATTGAGTAGTATGGGTAGTTATCTGAAAGATAACAATAACATTCAAAACCATTTTGATAGATTTACTTATTATTCATCGTTTACTTGCTTATACATCCTGCCCGACTTCCAAATGGACTCATGGTGATATACAGTACAACTAAACAAAGGCAACAGTAATATAGAAATAATAAATCTTTCAAACTATCAAACTTTATCATAATTTACAGTATTATAACAAAAAGAATAGGTTTTCATGACAGACCTTAAATAAATGCCCTTCTTGAACAGCTCAGTTTTTAAAGCATATCTTATTTTATTATGAGATAAAATACAAAAGAAAACAAAAAAAGTAGTGACTTCTGACTTTTATCAGCACAATAAATGCAAAAAAAGTCTCAACCTCAATCTTTTGCTTTATTTCTAAAGTGTCAAGCCATTGGTAAAAGGGCAAAGTCATTCTAGTTATCAAAACCTAAAATCAAAGTTTCTCTTTTGTTTTTTTACTTTTCAGCACAAAGTCCAGAAGTTGTTTCCAAGTAGAAACAAAACTAGATTTATTTAATTAATCTTTAATTAAAAGAGTCAGTTTTGCCATCTCTGCCAACTCCATCACCTTTACCATCCATTCTTCCAAAGTTTTTAAGGGATTTCTAAAGATCTTTAGGAATTGAACCATGAGGAAGGAGGCAATTCCATCAGGCAGGTACCATTGCTGAAAAATAGGAGTTTTGCCTTTATTCTATACTGGTCAGAATCCACCCAGAGGATGGTGTCCAGTACTGTATACCAACTTCAGGAAAGAAGTGAGCCTCAGAGACTCACATTCTAACTATCTAAACATTCCCCCTTTGTCAATTAAGGGAATGGTGTCCTTACCACATGGAAGCAAGTTAAAAAGTCTCCATGTTATGAACTGGGAGATAAATTGAATTCTAAAGTGAAAACAATCCAGTTCCTGAGATTTCTATAATCTCTGACACTTATCCTGTTCTCTTTCAATTAATCTTGTGAAGGGAGAATCCAGCTGTTTTCAGGAAATGGGACAACAAATCCAAGGCCATGATAATGACCAGGGACCAGAAATTAAATCTAAGCGAGGTTGAATGCATGAGAAGAAAAGACCAAGGGCAAAGGCAAGAACAAGGCACTTCTCAAATACTTGAGAGGATGTCACATAGTAGAAAATCAAGAACTGTTGTCTTCTACTCCTGGATACAGGTGCAAAATAATGGGCTTAAATAACAGAACCGACACTACCAGTCTTATGTTGGAAAAAACATTCTAACAGTACAAGCAGTTCATCAGAAGAATTTAGAGCGAGGGTGGGTGAGGCCTCTCCTTCAAGAAATTAGTCAAACAGAGGCTGGACAGTGACTTGTTAGGAAGTGCTTTCATCTGTATTCCTGCCCTGAGCAGAAGTTGAAATTCATGACAAGGGATACGTTATGGATTCATTCATTAAGATTCTTTAATGTTCCTTCCATTCCTCTTATTGCAACTGGAGACATCGTAATTTTGGAAATATTTAGAATCAAAATTCTTGAACTTTGACAACATGTTCTGGACCTTTCTGGACCTTTCTCAGTGCTCTTCTCAGACACTGAGATCAAATTTCCCCACGCCTCAAGTTTTCTCTATGTTATGTTGTGCAGTCTTCTTGCATTGGAACATTGATTCTCCTGACTTTTGTCTTCTCAATTTTCATTATTTCATCAGGAAAGAGAAAATAATGTAAGATGCAGATATAATGAAAATAGTGATTTCAATACCGTAGTAGCTAACACTGTTCAGAGAGAGTATTAAACCAAAGAAATTGGTTATAGGTCTGCAACAGCAATGAAGCCTGATAAATAACTCATTGATTCTCTGATAAACCATCTGTTATCCACAGACTAGGTATAATAACACAAACCTGTCTACAAAATCTCACCACCATCAACTTCGCTTTTCATGCATATACGATTTACTGTTTTATTAATCATAGGCATGAAGCGACAGAAAAAGCAAAGTTGATGGTGATGAGAGATGAGAGATAAAAAGTGATGGGATTCTCCTCCCATAGAAACGCATCTTGCAATCCTGTTTGAATGTTTCAAAAAGATATTTAATGCTCTGATCATTATCCCACATCATAGGCCTGCAACCGCTTCTAAATAGTAATTCTTTAATAAATGGGCAGTGTTGTGCTGTTCAGTTGTAAGACCAAGAAGAAATTAGGTACCTGCCTAATTGTGGTCATAAGTCGAGGGCTATCTGTATTAATTTGTCCTAGTTCCGTAGTCAGGAGGATGGGTGAATGCTGCAGAATTTTGTGGGAAGCCCAGACATGCCTGAGCAGAGAATTACAAAATACAATTTGGGCATCAGAGAGAGTATTCCATCAGTAGAAAAATATATGAAGGTGCTTTTCCAGGAAGTTTCAGAGATCCACCCCATCTCTCATCAAAGTAATATTCCAGAAATCCTAACTTCCTCCTAAGCAATATTGCCTAGACATGAGTCATCTAAGAATCTAGTTATGCTACTCCTGTAAACAGGCTAGCTATCATTGAAGTAAGGACACATAGGCAACCATCCATATCCTAATTCTGCTTTTGTGAAACCTGCTAGGGATCTCTATCTCACTCTCCAATTTTTTTACGGAGAATATCACTGCTCATATGTTCTCATCCTTCATTGTAATCACTTGAAAGCTGCCATCAGTTGGACATTTCTGTACCAAAATCCTTTAGTATTCTCAGTAAGCCAAGGATAACATAGAATTGTCTGAGAGAAACTACTAGCATGGTTATCTATTGCTTTCGTCGTGTCATAAGAAGGTGCAAGAAAGCAGCTGGAAAAAGAGTAAAAGAAATATATTCTCTCTAGTATAAGCATCCGCTGAATAATGTTGCCTTCTAAATTATTCTCTTTTGCCCTTTTCTATTTGATTATAGGACCCAGTAATTGTTTTCTGCAATCAGTCTGACATGCATAAGAGTAGGATATGAAGCAATATTATACTTGTTCTCCTTCCCTCCCTTTTCACGTCAAGCACAATAGCTGATAAAACCTTCAAAAGAAAATTGGAAGTTGCTTTGTGCCAAGTCTACAATTGGATTATCTAGTGTCAGTCTCCTGGCAGAAATTCACTAAGGTTTCGGATGGGACAAGGTCATCTTGAGAGACTTGGGATTCTCTCTATGCAAATAAATGTTTTTTCATTGACTGACAGATACTCCATAGGATTATTTTTTGAAAGTCAGTTTTTATCATAAGAAAAAATGCTATTTAAATACAACCTAGACTTATGTTGGCCTATGAATCTTCAGAAATCAATAGAAGGGCTAAACCTATATGATCTTCTAAAAACCACTTCATGCAGTGATATCTACATTTTAACTGAACAGGGTTACAATATACAAAAGGATGAAGGCTATTGCTTAGCACATTGTAAGCCGCCCTGAGTCTTCGGAGAAGGGCGGCCTATAAATCAAATTAAAATAAAAAATAAAATAAAATAAATAAAAATAAAAATAAAAAAGGGTTATAACAAGGAATCCAGGGAGGGTGTCTCCTTTATCTTTGGCTTAATTTTGATTTTATTAAGCAGAACCTCTGGATAAAACCATTTTCATCATTATTAACTTCTTTGTTTTCATTCTGCTGTGTTGCAGAACAATGAAAGGACATACCAAATGGCCATTTCTACTATTGCAGAGTTTATCTGCATGGCCTACAAGAATGGCCCATTTAATTCAATATTTGCCTTGGGTTCAGTATTAGCTTGACTGATTTGCACAGAGTGGCTACGCAAGTTATTCTCGCTGCTATCTGCTTAGTGGGTTGTCACTGTTTACTGCGATTAGAAAGGAATTTAGTGCAGTGGGGAAGTTTGGCAAATGTGAAAACACTTGACTAAGATAACATAGCAAACTGCACTATATATCATTTACGGTAGCTATCATATTTATTGTACAGCCCAAGGCAGAAGCTGAAGTGGTGTTGGGTGATTCCTCTTATGCCAAGATGATGTAGAAACCATAATTCAACTCTAAATAACACAAGCACAAGTGCCAGTCTTATTCTAAATTGGCAAGCGCCTGAATTCTCAGCTTCATGTTGTTATACAAGAGGACTCTCCTGCTTTAAAATCCTTTTTTTTAAAAAAAAAGAGTCATCTGATTTAAATTTAATTGCTGTGCGCTCATATTGTTCAAAAGTCAAACTCTAAGAATCTGCTGGTTGCTATGGAACTAAACATGGTGCTTTTCTGGGAGAAACCCCTACATACACATATGCACCAGCACATGCACTCCAATCATCCTATCAATAAAGAAAAAACTGGGTTATTTCCAAGTCCCCTCATGCTTCCTGGTTCATTCTACCTTTGATGCTTGAGACTACCATCATACCCACCCACCCCCTATTTTGTACATGGACTCTTTCTCAAAGTAGCAATTCTTCACATGTGTAGAATTTCCCAAACACCATGACCATTGCTGAGAATTGTGGGTGTTGACCCAGTCATATACAGAACAAAATCCTCTCACAAGCAGCTTTTCCTAATGGACAAAATAAAGTGTTGACTTGGAAAACATGAAAATGTTTAACTGGTTACCAAGGTAATGAGTCAAAATAATCATAAATGGAAGAGGAGTAGCATATGAATTTATTGAGTTAATCACACTGCTTAGTAATGACTGTCAAGAAGGTAATCATCTTCTACCTAATACTTGAATTTGTTTTTGGGAGGATTTTTAATAGAACAGAATAGAATTCTTTATTGGCCAAGTGTGATTGGTGCATAAGCTCTCACTGTACATACAAGCAACAAATGATAAATCATGATCGTAATCATAAAATACATTCATCATAAATCATAAGATGCAACACTCAGTGCTAGTCATAGGATACTGAATAAGCAATCAACATAAATCATACTAGGATACTAAATAAAACAATATAAATCGTAAGATATCAATAGCAATAGCACTTAGACATATACTGCTTCACAGTGTTTTTACAGCCCTCTCTAAGCAGTTTACAGAGTCAGTATATTGCCCCCAACAATCTGGGTCCTCATGGTGGAAGGCTGAGTCAACCTTGAGCCTGGTAAAGATTCGAACTGCCAAATTGCCTGCAGTACTGTATTCTAACCACTATTCCCCCGCGCTCATACAAGCAACAAAGTTATAGTCAAAAGTGGATAAGGAAATAGATAATACGAAAGATGAGAAGGATAATAGTAATATAGCCAACTAGGTAGTTTGACAGTGTTGTGGGAATTAGTTGTTTAGTAGATGGCATGGGGGGGGTGGGGGATGACTGTCCTTGTGTCTAGTTTTGGTGTGCAATGTCCTATAGTGTCATCTTGAGGGAAGAAGTTGAAAAAGTTTATGTCCAGGATGTGAGGGATATGAAGATATTTTCACAGCCCTCTTTCTGGCTCATGCAGTATACAGGTCCTCAGTGGAAGGCAGGCTGGTAGCAGTTGTTTTTTTCTACAGTTCCAACTATTCATTGAAGTCTGTGTCTTTCTTGTTTGGTTGCAGTGCCAAACCAGGCAATGCAGAGAGGTGTAAATGACAGACTCAATAATAAAGTAGGATCAAGAAGGGTGTGGGGACAGAAAAAATATGTTTTTCATTTCCATTGGTAGTTAATTTGATTCCTCCCTTATGTAGTTGACACTTATCTGCCTTCTAGCACATAGTGATATTTCTTTGTTTGCAAATTGACATTCTGTCTTAACTACCCTCATGTTATACAGATACAGCAAGTCTCCAATGTTAAAGTATAACTTACTATTTAGTAAGAGCCTCCAAAGTGGCTTTAGAGAGCACTGTATAGCTCTAAGGCTACAGACTATACACACTTGTCGAATATTGAATCTCCTACATCTGATGTAGTAGCTAAATCATAGAAGCATTAAGTTGAAGATTGCCTCAGAAATCATCTAGTCTTCTCACTACTCAGGGCAGAACCTGCTAAAGTAGGCTTAGGCATTTTACAGTCCCTATGTCATATCCAGTCATTTGACTGTCGCTGTCTAGCCCACATGAGGTCAATCAGAAATTAGAAATCAAATGTAATTAAGTGTGTGCCTTGCACACAATACAATGCTTTTATTTTGAAGGTGACTGCTATTTTTTTTCCAATTACGTATCTCCAGGCATGCATGCCTATGTCTTCATGCCTCCCCAATAGTCTCAGTTTGCTCCTTGGGAAAATTAATTGCTCACCCATGCACTAGAGCAGTGATGGCGAACCTATGGCACAGGTGCCACAGGTGGCACGCGGAGCCATATTGGTGGGCACGTGAGTGTTGCCCCAGCTCAGCTGCAGCGCGCATGCACACTCCAGCCAGCTGATTTTTAGGCCGCCTGGTCCCACCGGAAGTTGGAAACAGGCTGTTTCCGGAGGGCCTCTGGGGGGATGGGGAAGGCTGTTTTCACCCTCCTCAGACTCCTAGGAGGCCTCTGGAGCCTGGGGAAGGTGAAAAACTGGCCTAATGGGCCCACTGTGCTAAAAGCGGAGGGAGCACGAGGGGGGCGTGCGCGTGGGAGAGGTGCATTGAATTATGGGCATGGGCACGCGCGAGCACGATCCCCCACACTCCCCCCCCCGCTTTTGGCACGCAATGGCAAAAAGGTTCGCCATCACTGTTCTACCCCATCCTTTCTTCTATCCCATCCCATCCATTTACTATTATCAATACAGACCTCTAACCCTTGAAACTGGGGTTTTTGTTTTATGCCTTGTATATATTATGCAGTAGGTAAAATTCCATATGCAATTGTTATAATAATAGTTGTAACAATTTTATACTCACGTTTAATACATCGATTTGTTCTAGGAGCTGTTGTCCACCCTGAGCAGCATTGTCCCCCGCAGACATTTGGTCTAAACAGTTACAAACGATAAAATTAATAACCTGAAACTTCCTGAAATCAAACCAAACCATTCAGCTATGACTATTTTTGAAAACTATTTTCTGCATTGAATCAGGGAATCAGTTTGAATGCTGAAATCAACAGGATCCTTTGGACTACGGTAATTTGGATTATTCCAGCAATTTGTGCCTATATAGAGAATTGCTTTTTTCTTAATCCAAATTGATCTGATTTTCTGAATCAAATCATAATTTGGAATTCTATTATGAATTTGAGTTGGCATTTGCACAATTAGTATATCCCACAAGTTAATTTCCCAAAGGTACTCTCTGCCATCCTGCTGAGAACATTGTTTGAGTCAAATGAATATGTTAGTAAAGGTATATGCCCTCTATTATAGCATGACAACTTCCTATTTGTTTTATTAAAAGAATAAGGTAATGATAAAGAAAGTTGACTATTTCCCTAAATGGAGAGAAGAACACTTTGGTCTTCCAAAGGAAAGGCAAGCTCTAAATCGAATACATCATAACCCTCAAATGTGGCTTAACTATTGCCATTTGAGAAAGAGAAAAAAAAATTTTTTTTAATCTATTAAAATGCTGCAGTTTGGAAAACTCTGTCAGGTTGCAATGTTTTGTCTCCCAGTGCACCTGCAATCCCAGTCTTTCTTCTCTTTCAAATTTGATGCTTGTAAATCCCTCCATTATACAATTGTGGGTGACTCACAGATTGAGAAATGCTGTATTTAGTCAAAACCAATCAAACTTTGGCTTAGTTCAATGTATGAATCCAGCATTTTTTCTCCTTTAGATGCATGTTGGCATGATCATATCATAAAGCAGTGTTTTTCAACCCCATGATGGCTGAGGAATTCTGAGAGTTGAAGTTATCTATCTTAAAATGCTATATCCATCTTTCATACCAGACAAGACACAGAGCTTGAGAAGAAAGTTTCCCCAGTGAGTTTCCATGCCTAAGAGCAAACTAAAAGCTGAATCTGTCTGACCAGTATATTGACCACTATATCACACTAACCAACCATAGCCTCCTATTCCTCATGTTGGATTTGCTAACTCGATTGTTATAAATTTGTAACAAATGACTTACAGAGGAAGAAAACACTTCTCATTCTAGCTCAGATTGCTGGCATAATCTGACAGATTTCCATAGGCAGAACCACTCACCCTGCCCAAGAAACAGATCTACTTCTAAACCACTGAGAGACATTGGCAGTACATCAAGTTAAATAAAAATTAAAACCCCTGAGTAAAGAAGTCAACTTCTGCTGACTTCATGCTAGAGACTTTATGTTCCAAAGGGAATAAACTCCAGAATTTTGGCAAATTTACTAACCCCTCATGCTTCTTGAAAGGAAAACTACATTGCTAACACCTGATTATTCTCTTTAGTATTAAACACGCTTACTGGTTGGGTTTTCATTGGTAATATTTTACCTTAGATCAATATTTTCATAATCTTCTGGTGACTGGTCATATATTTTTTCTGAATTAAAGCTGGAAGCACAAAACCCTGACAATAGTTCAAGTTTTTTAGAATAATAAAAAGCAAAACTGGCTTGTATAAAAGGAAGTCATGCTAAGTGTGCCTCCTATTTCAAATGAGGAATAGTGATTCATACAGAGGGATGAAAATTTAATAAATCTTAACCCAGTTGGAGAACTACATGTATTTTTTTTAATGGTGAA
>JANHFK010008410.1:87270-97767 GCA_036250565.1 Sibynophis collaris | reverse complement strand
GTTTTTAATTGACTGTAAACCGCCCTGAGTCCTGCAAAGGAGAAGGGCGGTATACAAATCGAATAAAATTCGAAATTTGAAATGATGCCCAAATAACTTTGTAGAAGTTATCTTATTTCTTACTATTTGTTCTTAGTAAATGTATAAATAGATCATTGTTTTGAGATAATAAATTAGTAGGATTCCATTGGCAGTCATAGGCATATGTACATGGAAATATAATGCAATGAATTCTATAGAATTCACAGCTTCATGTAGGGCAGTTGCTCACATCTCTTTGTGGTATTAATTGTAAGGCTGATGCTTCAGCAGCGAGACTGACATTTTATGTTTAATTGCGGAATGATGAAATTAGGCTGAACATTTTAGTAGCTGAAAAATTTTACAGAGAAAATCTCTGACTTCATGTTCTCAATTGAAAAGTGATGGCCTCCAAAACCATTGTACCATATTCTATAATATCAGTAATTTTCTGCCTAGTGTGGCAGATGAAGTCCAACATGAGTTTAGGCATTTAGCCATTTACTTTAGAGAAGTAACAGATAATTCATGAGAAGGGTAATCAGGAGCAGGAGCAACAAGAGAGAAGATCAAAGAAACATTATTTTGCAAGGAATCAAAAAAACGTTTGTCTAATTTTATAAAAGTTGAGAAGATTCTTCCAAACTAGTTTTCTTTTGGGAATCAAATCTAGAAGATGGGAACTGGAAGCATACTAGTATTTTTTCAGGCGTTTCAGGATTGACATTAATATATGACCATATGCTTTCAGAAGAACATAGTTACCAGTATTTTTAATGGGGTTTCCATGATATAAATAGGTATGGATCAAGCAGAAGTTTAAATCTGAATTTTTTCTTGCTATTCTCCTAAGCAACATCTCTGCAGAATTTTTCCTTAGGATTCTCCTATCAGTGGCACAGAAATCCAGGTACATAAACACTCTATAAAGTTAATATAATTTGTGGCTTACGTTTTGCTCCTCACAATGCTAATAGTAATATACTTTACATCTATCTCCAAATGACTGACTATGGTCCTTTTTTTTCTTACCCACAATACAGGAACTCTTCAACTTACAACGAATTGCTTAGAACTGTTCAGAGTTACAACAAACCCAAAAAAGGGAACTTACAACCTTGATTCAAAGTTCCTACAGTTAGATCCCTTTTGTAGTCATGTGACTGAACATTAGTCAGCAACACGGCTGCATTTATAGCTGTTTATAGCATCCTGCAGTTACATGACCATATTTTACAATGGTGTGGCTGAAAACCTGCACTTCTGGAATGAACACCGCAAAAAATATCATAAAATCAGGTTGGTCATGTGACTGACACGTTTTACGACCATCATGGCATACAACCATATTGGGCAGACTCTATTATAGTCATATGTCAAGAACCATCCGTAGAACACAAAGAATGCAATTGTTTCCATTTCTTTTTCCCCTGGGAAACAGTGTTAGGAAACCTGTAGTTTTGAGTTGGTGCCTTCTTTGGAGAGAGAGAGAAACATAGAGTTTGGTCAGGAAAGAATATGGTAGTCATTAAATAGTTGAATGGTTTAGTGACTTTGAAAATAATGAAATATGGTAATCTTCTCTATTCTGAATAAAACATTACATTAAATGCTACAGGTCTTAATAATAATAATAATACTAATAATTTTTATTTCTATACCGCCCTTCTCCCTTTTGGGACCCAGGGCGGTGTACAAGTCAGATAAAAACATATAGACATATAAAACGTACAATTAAAACACCCCTTAAAAAATGTTAACTTTTCATGAGGTGGCCACCTAAAGTTACTTCAGCAATGACAGTGGCATAGCATATGATTCATTTTGGTTAAATGCAGCAAACGTTTATATTTACCAGATCTGATAACTACATCGTCATACCATTTTTCTGTACTTTTTAAGCAATTATTTTACAATTGGTGGCTATTGACCAAGGATGTACGTGGTTAGTGATGTTAATTTTAAAATCTGTCACCCCTTTCTCCAGCAACATGTTTCTCTTTCCCATGTTGTTAGCTTCAAGGCAGCGGAATCGTATAGCTATGTGCAGTGCAATCATGCAACTTCATTACAAATGGGAAAAGTTACACATGGTGTCCCTGTACCTTCTCTTTATATCTTTTTGGATTTGTCTGGTTTTTCGATCGAAAGGAAGAAAGGTAGAAAGGAAAATCATTTGTAAGGCACACAGTGACAATGAGAGATTTAAGAAAAGATCAATGTTAGCCGATGTGGCACTGATAATGGGAGTGGGATTAAGCATAAACCCTTAATTAAGTGAACCTTCTATAATTAACTACCTGACCCACTGACATATTTTTGGGTGGCTATTCTGGCAGAGGCATTTGTGTGCAAACAATCAGCACTGACTTTTAGAGAATAACAAGGAAAAGTGAGCTTCTACCAGAAAGACCTCAGTTCAGTGCTTCCATATTTAACTCCCCAGAAATGTACCAAGTTGAGGAGGGGGTAATGATGTCACACCTGGCCTATCATGACACAGCTGACAAAATTATAACATTTGCATCGTTAGTGTGATGTCATACCATGTGCTTTACATTTACTTTCCCAAATGGCTCTTTCCAGCAAGGACCCATCGTTAACATTATTTTGTATTTGGTTTCATGGGGGGGAGGGGTTGGTTTTAAGTATGCATCCCATGGGAACTCAGAAAATATCACTGGGTGTTGGACTTATCATCCATGCCTTTTTATGTTATCTTTTTTTAAAAAATCTGCTTCATTCATATAAAACCCTAGTAAGACCACACCCTTTGAGAGCTACGTTTATTCAAATGTCAACAACCGGACATACTTATATTCTAAATACTGCAACCAATTTTGGTCACCATACCACAAAAAAGATGTTGAGACTTTGGAAAAAGGTCAAAGGGGAGCAACTAAGATGGTCAAAGGCCTGGAGATTAAACCATATGAAGAACGGCTGCAGGTTTTGAGTCTGGCCAGTCTAAAGAAAAGAAGAATTAGGGGTGACATGCTAGCAGTATTCCAGTATTTGAGGGCAGGCCACAAAGAAGAGGGGGTCAAATTATTCTCCAAAGAACCAGAGGGGCAGGACAAGAAATAATGGTTGGAAATTAATCAAGGAGAGAAGCACCCAGGAATTAAGGAGAAACTTTCTAACTGTAAGGACAATTAACCAGTGGAACAGCTTGCCTTCAGAAATTGTGGGCGCTCCATCACTGGAGGTTTTTAAGAAGAGACTAGACAGTCACTTGTCTGAAATGGTATACTGTAGGTTCTCCTGCTTGAGCAGGGGGCTGGACTAGAAGACCTCCAAGGTCCCTTCCAGCTCTATTCTATTCAGTCCTCACAAACTGCCCCAATGCAATAGCCTGATACTGTTGCATGTAATTCCCCAGAGGCAAAGGAGCTCCACATCCTTCGAGAGCTACGTTTATTCAAATGTCAACAACCGGACATACTTATATTCTAAATCAGCTGATTGCAAACATATTCATGCCAATGCATTTATGCATTGACACATTGTGCGTAAGAGCGTAAATACATGCCCTATCAGCAAGAAAGTGGATACGAAGGAATCCTTCAGAACCATCACCTCATCAAACCATGATGTTGTGAAGGATATCAGTCATTTAATATTAAATTGTTGAGATGTGGGACTTGAAAAGAATGTACCATATTGAATCATCTCTGCCTCCCTCCCCTACTTCTCTGGATACATGTTAATCATGATAAGAGATTTATACATGAGGGCTTTATGGACAGGAAATCAACCTAAATATACAGGGAAAGGAAACTAAATCAATAAAGGTCCAGAGTAAAACCTAATCCCGAGGGGTTAGTGGGTGATCTCATTTTGATTAGACAAGACCGTCTCTCAGAACCACTTAAACAAACTCAAAATACAATTGATAGCATTAAAAATAATGTAATCGCTAGCAATTAAATTTCTGATACCAAAGATGGATTCTTGCCCTTTCCCTAAATACTGGGACAATGGGGCAATTCCCCAGGAGAGGAGAGGACTTGATGAGCGGAGAGATACATAGGAGAAGGCCCTCTCCTATGTACCAGGTTCTGGCAATGGAGGGCCCTTCATAAGAGTCTCTTCTGCTACTTCAACACAGGAAGACAGTCTTCTAGATAGTCAGGTTTTACACCAGCAGCTAGGGCTTTAAAAGTCCATATCAAGAATGTGAATCAGTGCATTTCCCAACTATGGAGCTGATATTTGTGGGAGAGGTCTATCCTGCCCCAGTCTTCAAATCCAGCATTTTTCCATCCCAATGCTGTAGCACCCTGATTTGTCTGGATTTCATGTCATTTCTCTCTTATTCAGCTCATTGTCAAGATTAGGCAACTCTAAACTATTATGATTTAATGTATTGGCCCACAGAGTTACCTTGTGGTAAAATGGACAGCTAATACATTTTACAAACAAATGAATAAAATTCACACAACATACTAAACGTGACTGGATTCCCATAACATACTGAACCTTAACAATATAGTCCATTTTAGCCTAGTCTAGTATTTTGTACAAATGCGTCCAAGTTTGTAAACCATACACTGCTTTAAACATCACATGTTGAGCAATCTATAGTGATCTTCAAACATTACAGTAAGACAAAACTCACGTTTAGAAATCACAAATGGCCGGGTTCACGTGTTGTACTGAGTCAGAGTAGGTGATTCTGTGAGTTATTGTTTTGTGTGGACTAAGCCTAATGTTACAAAATTTGCATTAACATAATCCTGCCAGCCTTGTTCTACAAACACGTGCAACATTTCCTCTAGGCAAATATATTCAGCATGGCATTCTAAAGGCATACTGAATTTAAACACTATTGGCCCCTGTACCTGGGGAATAAGGGGACATGAAATTCCAGAACAGATGGTTGGTGTGAAGTAAGTCTGTTTAACACAGAAGGCATCAGAACAGTAGTGGGTTCCTACTGGTTCTGTCCAGTTCTTAGAACCAGTAGTAATGGTGGAGGGAGGCTCCACCCACCTGCACGGACGTCATCACAGACACTCTGTGCATGTGCAGAAGAGCTGCTCACAAGCATTCCCATTGCGAGCCGGTAGCAAAGGTAAGTAGGACCCCAATCCTGCCATGGTGGAGCCATGGTCGTGCAGTGGTTAGAATGCAGTATTGCAGGCTAATACTGCTGCCAGCAGTTTAATTCTCACCGGTCAGGGTTGACTCAGCCTTCCATCCTTCCAAGGTCGCTAAAAATGAGGATCCAGATTGTGGGGGCAAGATGCTGACTCTGTAAACCACTTAGAGAGGGCTGTAAAACACTATGAGGCCGTAGAACTGTAAGTCTAAGTGCTATTGCTAATGCTATCAGTCTTGGAATACTTGTCCTACCTCTCAAACATGGAAATAAGGATCAAGTCTCTCTGAAAGTAATCCATAGAACGTCTATTAGTAGAATGGATAAGTCTACCATTTTCAATGCACATTGAAGGTGATAAAAATATTAAAAATAGTTGGGGCACCAAGTGGAGATACATATGCAGGAAGTAGATTTTATTTTCAGCTGTTCCCTGGGGACGAGTCTGAAGTTTTCCTTAAGGGGAGAAAAAAAACAGTGTTAAAGAAACTATGACTGACTTGAATTCTCGAAATATAATGATAGGAAAAAAATGGAACGTTTTTGACAGTATTGTTCTGTGTGACAAGACTGAAGTTGACTCAACTGTTAAAAAGCAAAGAAACAATTCAAATTATAATGAAGTTGCATAAAGTGACACAATTCCTCCGCATTAGAGAATGTAGGCGTTTTGGGAATTTAATCACACAAAGTGTGTAAATAGCAAAGTCTGCTGTCTTTGTGAAAGTGTAGTCCATGTAGAAGGCCCCAGAAATAGCCTGAGAAGAAACAGTACTCATGGACAGATTAGATGATAAAGAAATCCTCTAACCTAGCATAAGGCATCTTCCAGCCTTCTCTATATTTTGATATATTGAGGCAATCTTTGAGTTTATTTTTCTCCACTGTGTGCCATACAGTCACATCACAGCTGTCCTCTCTAATTTCTTCTTTACGGGACTCTGCTAAATGAGTTCCCAAGACACTCAAGGCAGAGGCCTCAGACAGCAGAGTGAAGCGAAGCTGGCTTTTTAAAAAGGGTTGAAAGCATTCAACCATACATATTTCAGACCTCATGCAATTATTTCAGGAAGCCTGAAATGATCTCTAATGGTGAGATTCAATCTTGTTTTGTTTTTCTAGAAAAGTTTTCATCAGAACCTTGTTTCTTGTCTTAGCAGAGAGTGAAGGAATCTGTATTCCATATATACAAATATACAATTTATATTAAAAAAACCAAAAAAAGTATATTTTTTATTTTAACTTTTGCAGCACAGTACTTGACAATATGGCAGGGTGGAGAAGATGGTTCATGTGAAGGATATGAAGATGTAAAAGAAGGACAAGTGACATCATATTGATCACAGAATCATCATGCAATGATACAAATACAGCATTTGCATTATTAATGTCATGATGTCACCTTTGCTTCTATTGGTTGCCGGTGACCAATATTATAACATCCAACATTCCATAAATAGTAATGTTCCTGATAGCACACTTGCACAGGATGCCACCATCTTTACTCTTCTATGATATCAAATAAGGGTTTACCGGGTCCTCTTTAATAGAATTGCAGCCTATATGTTTCTGCTTTCAGGGAATTCTATTGCATGACCTTTAAGAAATGAATAGTTCATGTAATCTCTTGTAATCAGGATTAGAACTTTTCCATTTCAATTGACAATCTGTATCAGTAGATGGAATTGGTGTAAATCATAAAATGGATACATGAAGATATGAAGATAGTTCTCTCTTCACATGACTATATCAGAGGTGGTATTCAGCAGGTTCTGACCAGTTTTGGAGAACCAGTAGTGGAAATTTTGAGTAGTTTGGAGAACTGGTAAATACCACCTCTGACTGGCCCTGCCACCATCTATTCTCTGCCTCTTGAGTCCCAGTTGATGGGAAAGAAATGGGGATTTTACATATCTTTCTCCTGGAGTGAGGTGGGAATGGAGATTTTACAGTATCCTTCCCCTGCCATGCCCACCAAGCCATGCCACACCCACCAAGCCATGCCCACAGAACCGCCGGTAAAATTTTTTGAATCCGACCACTGCTCCAAGGTACTGTACAATGCCATGATTCTATAATGACCATCAATCAGGAATGATAGAGTTGGCAAATGGTTGACTTCAATTATCTTATAAGGAGAGTAAAACCAGCAGAAGCACACTAGGCAAAGCACTTTAGAGGCAAAATACAGCTGTTAAAGGGATTACGCAATTTAAAAAACCATGCTTATTAACCTCTAATTCAGATTGTTGTCATGGTTGTCCCAAAGGTAGTTTTTCAAAAGGAAGTGGGCTTTCTGTGTTTCTTTTTCCTCTTGAAGATGTTTCACTTCTCATCCAAGAAGCATGTTCAGTTCTGACTGATTGGTGGGGAATGGTGGGTGTCCCCGCCATTCCATCAGAACTGAAGATGCTTCTTGGATGAGAAGTGAAACATCTTCAAGAGAAAAAACATGAGATTTTTTTCTCCACAGTTGCCTTTTGAAGAAAAGCAGCTTTGGGTCCAATTCAGATTAGCTGGTATAAAGAACATGGAAGGTATCTTTTATTTTGAAGCCTCTGATTCTATAGATTAAAGTCTTGCAGTGTGAAAAGAACTTAGCTACTTCAAATTCATCTTTACTTAGAGATGATTTTTGATGAAGGAGTAAAATTCAAATTTCCTGCAGAACAAGTATTTTATTTGTATAACTGTCCAACCTAATTTATATAACTGTCCAACTCACACATACCAAAGGCGACTTAATTTTTTTTAAGGAAACCCATATAATAAGGTAAAGGTCCCCCCCGCACATATGTGCTAGTTGTTCCCAATGCTAGGGGGTGGTGCTCATCTCTATTTCAAAGCTGAAGAGCCAGCGCTGTTTGAAGACGTCTCCGTGGTCATGTGGCCAGCATGACTAAATGCTAAAGGCGCACGGAACATTGTTATCTTCCCACCAAAGGTAGTCCCTATTTTTCTACTTGCATTCTTTACATGCTTTCGAACTGCTAGGTTGGTAGAAGCTGGGACAAGTAATGGGAGCCCACCCCGTTACACAGCACTAGGGATTCGAACTGCTGAACTGCCGACCTTTCAACTGAGAAGCTCAGCATCTTAGCCACTGAGTCATATAATAAAAACCCATCCCCCACCACCATGGCAGAACAACACAATGTCACTTCATCAGCTACGTATCTCCTTTGTTAATGAGCATCTCCTTGTCCTCCATCTCTTCATCATATTTTGCACACTCACATAGACAAACACATATACTCCATCACAAATGGACTTTGGGTCTGCTGGCTTTCAGCTTCCACCTAAGGAACATACTGGATAGAATTGTTGTGACCTAGGCTTACCTAGTCATTACAAGACACAATTAGTCCACAGATGGGAATTACTTCATTCCCATCTTAGTCCAAATTAATTACAAAAAACGAATCCTTCAGAAGAAGTCTTTCAGGCTTATCACAAACCTTTATCTTCTTTGATATCCTGCCAAAGGCATTACTTGGCAAAGTCCCACAAAGTTCAAAAACAACAACAACACCGACTGAAAAACAAATATAGCAATGTTGCTTTCCTACAAAGATCCCAAGTGCCTTTACTGCTCTTTTAAGCCTTATGGGAGGGGCCAATCATGTCTTGGCCTCACTCCTGAGTCATCCTGTTTGCTTTAGCTGCTCTTGCCTTCTGGTAGCTCTGCACATTCGTGCACTAGGAACAGGCTCCTCCTGTTCCTCTGCTTCTCTGCTTTCTGACTCTGCTGCTGGTTCCGCAGGCTGCTGGCGGACTACAACAAGAATGGAAAGTAATGGGCAGTGGCAGACATGCTATTATTATTTTATTTTTTTTAGATGCAGAAAAGTGCACCAGATGTCCAGATGATCAGCATCCAAATGAGAAGAAAGACCATTGTGTCCCTAAAATTATAACCTATTTGTCTTATGGAGAATACTTGGGGATTCTTTTGGTTTCCTTTGCTACGTTTATGGTCTTAATCACAAGCTTTGTGCTGGGAATCTTCATTAAATTCCTAGAAACCCCAATAGTGAAGGCCAACAATCGAGACCTTTCCTTCATTCTTCTGGGTTCACTTCTGCTGTCCTTCTTAGCCTCCTTCCTATTCATTGGCCGACCAGTGCCGGCAATGTGCTTTTCCCAACAAATGGTCTTCACTACCATATTCACAGCTGCCATTTCCTCAGTGCTAGCCAAAACAATCACAGTGGTGTTGGCGTTTTTGGCTACAAAGCCAGGAAATAAGATGAAGAAATGGCTGGGGAAGAGCTTGGCCAACTCCATCATCCTATCTTGCTCAAGTGTCCAAGTTGTTATTGGTAGCATTTGGTTGGGGACTTGTCCTCCTTTCCTTGAGTCCGACATGCACTCTCAGTTTGAAGAGATTGTCTTGAAATGCAATGAAGGCTCTGTCACTATGTTTTATTTTGCTCTTGGTTACATGGGTTTCCTGGCTGTCAGTTGCTTCACGGTGGCTTTTCTGGCCAGGAATCTCCCTGGGGCCTTTAATGAAGCCAAGCTGATTACCTTCAGCATGCTAGTCTTCTGCAGTGTCTGGGTGTCTTTCATTCCTGCCTACCTGAGTACCAAAGGGAAGTACATGGTGGCTGTGCAGGTCTTCTCCATCTTGGTTTCCAGTGCTGGTCTGCTGAGCTGTATCTTCATCCCTAAGTGTTACATTATTGTGCTAAGGCCAAAGATGAATACAAAAGAACATCTTAAGATAAAATAGATTGGGAAAGTGATTGTTATGGAACTGCTTCTGAAAAGTTTTATTTAATAGATCCAAGTTTATGTTCCTAAATTTTCAATTTTCAAATTCCTTCTTTTTTGTTCTTAATGCCTCTTTCTCATGCTTAAGATCAGGTTTTATTCTCCTAGAAATTGGCACATACATCATCCATGGTATCTTTTGGCTTTTCATCAGTGATTTTTGCTGTATCTTTCATCTGTTTATTAAATCTAAGGGGACCACATATGACGATGTGAGTTCAAGTTTCTTATTCTTATTCTAATTATCTTCAACATGGAAGGTATTTGAAAGAAAACCTAATGCCACAATTGTTGGGCTTAATATTTAAAGGAAATGGATGATGGGAGATTGTGCCGCCTTACTTTCAGCAATATGGTACTTGTGTATGCCTTGGTTCATATCAGGTGGACATCAGTGTTTGCTTGAAGAGAAAAAGTTTGAAAAATAAAAACAGAAACAAAATGATGTCTATGTAAAAGCTGAATGTCTCCACAGTATAGGAAATGCTTCAAAAGGCTAGGACAAGTTGTCAACATTGGTTTATTTATTTATTTATTTATTTATTAGATTTTTAGACCGCCCTTCTCCTTTGCAGGACTCAGGGCGGTTTCCAGTC
>JANHFK010008410.1:70549-81849 GCA_036250565.1 Sibynophis collaris | reverse complement strand
ACCGGTTCTCCGAACTGCTCAAAATTTCCACTACCGGTTCTCCAGAACCTGTTAGAACCTGTTGGATTTCATCCCTGGAGTTAAGCTATAAAAAGCACAAAGCATTCACATCTGCTGTCTTTGGCATGAATAACAATCTGGTCTCTGAAACAGGGGAAGTGAGAAGTTTGGCATGTGTAGTAGAGCTGACTATATATTTACTCTAGGCTGCTCCTGGGCACAAAATGCCTTTTAAAGGTTTAGCATGTGCCTAGAATATTAATATGGAGATGAAATCTATGGGTGGAGAAAGGTGGCAAACCTATTTGGACCACAAGATAAATTAGCATTGTGATTGTCTGCTGGTTCTGCAACTTATTTGACTCATAAAGAAGAGTTGTTTTAGCCTGCTACAAAAGACTGTTGTAAGAATTGTGTATACCTAAGAAACCATGGTTTGTGCTCAGAGGCATTCTGTTGGGGCAGGATGTTAGAGTTCGGCCTGGTACAACTCTCAACAACTGAGTGTTCTATCACTATGATAACAACAACTACCAAAATTTTCAACCAGAATTTCACCTTTGGCTATATTGTGTTTCTAGGAGTTGAAGTTCCACCCAGTCTAACATGTGCAACCTCTTTTAGACACTGGATTTTTTTCTGTGTTAGCCCTTTCCTCTGGTTGTGTCCAGGTAGACACTTCTTACAACTATCAGTCAAAAGATACTGTGCTGTTTTCCACTTTATTTGCCCTTAAGGGGTTTTCTGAATTGTATATTTTCAACTTGCTTCTGCAGGCCATCCCATTGCAAGGCTTATGAGGTGCAGCTGATATTAACCTCTCTGCCCGTTTCATTATTTTTTGACCAGCTTCTAGTAAAAAGATGGTAGACCTGACAAGACTGAAGTGCTGTCCCTCTGGTGCTTAGTGGTCAGCATTCTCTTTCTACAAATGCTCATAGAGAACCTCTAGAAAATAAGTTAGCCAGAATGCCCATGGCTTCTTCAGCTGATGCTCAGAATTAAACAGCCTTGGGAAGATCTTCTTGTATCAGGAGATGTATCTGAGAAGAATGAAATTTCAGTAACCCAACTGAACAAACTTAGCCCTTTTAAAGCTGGGAATTGGCATTAGCAACTACATCTCACACTTCACCCCATGTCTGAATTCCAGGCAGCAGATTTTAGTTACTGCATTCTTATAGAATTTCTTGGAAACAGCATCTGCAAATGAAAACAAGTGAGTTTCAGGAGGAAAGAACAGCCAAACTTGCAAGCTGATTGCAGGCACTCTCCTTCTCCAGGGAGGTTTACTTTAGAAGTTGTTGTATTGTAACTAGCAGGTGTTTCCCAAAAAAAGAAAGTCTTGATTTGTTCTGATCTGTCTTATCTGGCAGACTTTGTTAGCGCTGAATATGCTTTTAGTGCTGCTACAAGAAATTGAATTCTTGAATTGAATTGAACCAATTAAGCTCTGGTACTCTACCCTAAGCATCCTTTCCAAGCAAGAAGCCTTCAGTTCAGTAGGATATGCCCTCCCGTCACAATAACTTCACTTCCATGGAAGGAAGCTCTGTGTGCACTAGAAAGCATCAGAAGGAATGCTCAATGTTCTACATGATAAACAGGAAAGCTGGTAGCTTTTTATTTGGCCTTGGTCTGTGCAAAATAGTATGCAAAGGTTGTGAATCAGCAAGAACAGTCACAGCCTTCAACTAAAAGTGCAGAGCTTGCAGCACCAAGATTAAAATTTCCTGTCCCTCCCAGTAATTCCTACCCACTAGAAGAAGTTTTAGTATTGTACTGACCTCTATGCTTTTTCTCCCTCTCGTTCCTCTTTACTTTGTTATTATTTAAATTCTTGGAGATGGGGAAATAAAATATTGAACCCAGAAAAATGTTATGGCACAATTCAGTTTTGACATTTTAATTTCCAACAATCAGAGTGGCGAGAAAGAGAAACGGTCATTAAACTTTTCTACCGAGTAAAATTAAAGCTTCAGTCCTATTTGTTACCATTAGAGGTTTTTCTCATAAGCTGACTCGTTTCTCATTTTCCCTTATATGAAGGTTCCCCGGGCTAAAGCCTTATACAGTTACAGAGGACAAAATCCTGGAGAACTGAGATTCAACAAAGGAGACATCATTACGTTGTACCGTCAGCTGGATGAAAACTGGTATCTAGGAGAAATCAATAGGGTCAGCGGAGTTTTTCCAACAAACGCTGTGCAAATCATCAAACAGTTGCCGCAGCCGCCACCACTGTGTCGAGCACTATATAATTTTAATCTGAAGTCCAAGAATAAAAATGAAAAACCAGATTGCCTGTCTTTTCATAAGGTAAGTCCAGCACCCAGCCAGCAAAACTGAAAAGCTAATTTAAGAATGTCCAGTTACACTTATGTCATGTATTTGATGATATGGAAAAACATTGAAATGAATCAGCATAGGGGACATGCCTACTTCCTCAATCCTTTCCTAGATTTTTAAGGTGTACAGCAGGGGTGTCAAACTCAAGGCCAGATCCGGCCCATGGGATGCTTAGATCTGGCCCATGAGGTAGCTCTGGAAACAGTGAAGGACTGGCCTGCAGTGCTTCAGGAGGGCACCCAAGTTCCATTTTCGCTGGCAAAGGGTTGCAGGAGGCCGTCCCAGCCGAAAATGAAGATTTCGGATCCCGTTTTCACTGGTTTTCACTTGCCCCCGACCCAAGTGACATTGAGCTGGACACAGCCCCCCGAGGTCAAACACAACCCTGATACGGCCCTCAATGAAATAGAGTTTGACACCCCTGATGTACAGTAATGGTGAGCTACATTTTTTGCTAACCGTGTCTATATTTAAAAATTTATTTATTTTGAAGCAAAGTCCACTTTTCATTTCAAGTAAACCCAAAGTAGGAGACAATAAAATAAAACAATTCTGTCAGTTGAGTATTTTCCTCCACAGGGATGAACCACCAAACAAATCTCTTTAATAGATCTACCACCTTTATGTGTCACAGCTCTATCCACTCCTGCTACCTGGGTCTTTCTTCTTTGATCAGGCATCAGTAGGCAGTAGGAACAGACTGCTCTTTCCATGTTTCTCTTGGGACACAAGATATATGAGGAATATATAGCATATTTTGCTATTGTTTTCTCTCATTAAATGTACTAAGAAGGGATCCAAATAAATTTCCTTCCCGAAAGTTCTCAAATCATAAGAAGATTTCTTCTTCTCACATAACTATCATCATAATCACCATCATCAGGTCCCCAATGTGTTATATTCATCTCTTCATTCTTGTAATAGTTTTCTTAAAACTATTTTACTGTTCTTTATTAATTCCCACTCTAGTTTTTTTCCTTCTATATTTCATACAGAAATTGGAAAACAGATTCTACTACATTTGGCAAACCAGTTTGCAGAGACAGGAACAAAAAACTTTTCACACTGGTGATTTATTGTGCCACCCAACTATTGCTGTGGTGAGATGAAACCTGTCTGCATCTGTGATATATTGCCACAGCAATGGTTGGATGACACTATAAATTGCTGGTGCAGAAATGCTGATTGTCATCCTGCAACAGCCCACTGGCCAACTCTGTGATGCAAATGAATGACACGACCGCCTCTCTCTGTATCAAAATGCCATTCCCTTCCAATCTAAACAATTACATATAACCATAAGTGTAGCCAACTGCTCCTTGCCAGCAATTTATATTTACCACATTAGATTTAGCTTTGTAATATCATAGCCTGGGTAGATTTCATGTTGATAATATACAATAATAGTATAGGTTTCAGAACAGGGAACGTAAGAGCCTTGCAAGCAATGTGTTGAATGAAACTTTGAAGGAAAATGGTTTACAGTGTACATCAGAAAACAGATGCTAGTGATTTCTAGCATCTTGTAGTATCATCTAACTATCTCTGTGCTGATAGGACAGTAACGAAAGCAGGCTTTTTATTGCCAAAGTCATGGTTGGGTTATGCTAGAAGATGCTATAAATCAACAGGGGAAAAAACAGAATACCAAGGCATCATAGAATCCTCAATTCCATCCCCTAAAGCACACTGTATTTATCCTGCAAATATCTCTGTTGTTCCATTGCTCAAAGTAAGCATAAAATAACATGGCCACCTAAGCATGGGTCTTTTTTGACATCGGGGAGCTGACAAAAGATGCATATTGCAAGGTAGAATAACAATGTGCCCAAAAAAGAAAGGAGGAGCAAGGTTTCTATTTCAGATATTAGGGGGGGGGAGGCAAAATAAATAATGAGACCAGGCTACATTTAAGCATGTTCCTCTATTACTGCATTGAGATTACAGTGGCGCTGGCCTGTGAGAGAACTACAGGAACAATGGTTCTGAACAGCCAGTTGTGATCATTGCCTGAGACGTGGAAGAGCCAGCTGTGAGTGCCAGCTTTCAATGCCACATCTGCTGCTGCTCGTTTCCTCAATATGAACACTTTTTTTAAAAAAAAAAGAGTCTTTCTACATCACTGCATGAACAATGAGGAGTCACAGAGAGAGGCCATTTATTTTGCTCACTGCAAACATGGTCTGGATTGCATGCCATCTGGTTTGGGGTCTTTTCCTTCTTTTAAAAAAAACGTTGCTGGAGACCAAGCTCATCTGCTTTTCTACACCTCGATTAGAATGCTGGGATTTGGGGGTTTCGTGTAAAAGCTCTTGTCATTTGTGCAAAAGGAAATGTATTACCACCTCTAAGGCCGAGGACAGATTGGTAGGCGATGAAAAGTGGTTTGCCTGCCACTGCCAAGGTTTATTATTGATAGAATTGCCATGCTATCTATTTTCAGACATGCAGAAGATACAATCTTCACTTGCACATTAAACAAATCTATTCCACAAGCAAACTACATCTGTATTTTAGCATATTCCAATTACACAATTTCTACCTGCAGCCTTACAATTTTTTTCACTTCTAACAATACAGGTAGTCCTCAGCTTGCCACTGTTCATTTAGTGACCGATGGCATTGAAAAATGGCACCAACTAATGATTTAGGACCATTTTTCACACAACTGCTGCAGTCTCCCCATATTCACTTTTTAAACTTCAGACACTCAGCAACAGACTCACATTGCAGTGTCCCCAGGCCCTGTGGCCCCCTTCTGCGACCTTCCGACAAGCAAAGTCAATGGGGAAGCCAGATTCATTTAACGACCCATGTTATTAACAATTGCAGTGATTCGCTTAACGACTGTGTCAAGAAAGGTCGTAAAATGGGACAAAACTCACTTAACAAATGTCTTGCTCAGCCACAGAAATTTTGGGCTCAATTGTGGTCATGTGTGGAGGACTACCTGTATGAATCCTTTTCAACGTTTTTGTCTTAAATATTAATATGGATTTCATTTATTTCAGTTCTACCCTTTCAACGTATAAGCTGATCCCATACAAATCTCTGCAATAGTCCTTCCAGTATTCAATTCACTTCAGCTTCATCACAAATCATTTCATCACTTTCTCTTAACCTTCTGATAAACATCTTGGTTTAGACTTCCTCACACATTTCAAAAATATTTTGTTTTGATTTTCACCAGAATCATTGTGCATTTTCTCTACATCTTTGAATCTTAACTATTCCTTTTTATCTCTGATTACATTCTCTCTCTGTGTCTATCTTTGAGTATGTGCATGTATGTGTGTGTGTGATCTCTTTCCTTCATTCTCATTTTTCATTAATCATTTTAATCATTCTCTTTTACTTCATATCACCATGCAACCTTTATCCTGTTTCCCATGGAATAACTCCACATACTTTTACAGTACCCTATACCACATGTATTTTTACTCACCTCCAAGTAGCCTCTGCATCACCATCTTTCCTTGTATTCATTTTCCATTCATTCAGCTGATAGCTAAATCTATCTTCGAACCCCTCAAAATCTAAATTAACAGCACAGCCAACCAGAGGCAGCACAGAGACAAGACCCATCACAAAACTCCCACTAATGACTCCCACTTGATCCATCACAAAACCCCTCACAAGATTCTCATTTGACACACCCACACCTAGCCAGGTAATGAAACATTCGGAAACCAACCCAGAAGCTTGGAGAACAAACCTTCACCCACACCCTAAATCTATCTTGCTTATGATAAAATATTGAGGCATCTGATGTGCTGAAATGTTCCAATATTCTTTCACTTCATGCATATATGTTAGAATTGTTTTGAAAAAAATACCAATCTACTTGTTAATATGATTGAGATTTTTTAAAAAGAAAAACTGTACAACTACTGTGATATATTCAACCAAAAGGAAAGAGCTTCATAAAAATCATATGGGGGAAAATTAAGTGTTCTCTTAATTTTACACACATTGTATAGAGCAATGTTTGATATTTTAATGGCTTACAAACCAAGTTGATGTAGTTTATCTTTTGCTGTAATATAGTAAACTACTGGTCCTCTATCAAGCATAAACAACTACCTTGGTTAGTCTTTATAAATATTATCTTTCAGGGTGATATAATCACTATGATCAGTCGAATGGATGAGAATTGGGCAGAAGGAAAGTTGGATGATAGAACAGGAATTTTCCCCATCTTGTTTGTGGAGGTAAGAACAATTTATTGAACGTTCTATGAATATACACTCACACCACACATTCTCACAGAATGCTCTTTGTCAGCACATTTGATCATGGCTTGCACTTTCAGTCTTGAGCAGAGAAAAAGCTCCCCTTGGAATTCATCAGATGGTTGTTTAAAGCGAGCTAACATACCCATCAATTGACAGACAACTGGAAATCGGAAGCCTCACTAGTTAGGAATTGGAAGTAGTGAGTGGGACAAAATAATCTTGCCTTTAAAAGTTTTAGAGCACGGGTGTCAAACTTGCGGAGTCACATTGCTGTCTCATGCTATATCACAACATTTTCCCCTTTGTGAAACTGGGGTGGGCGTGGCCTGCGTGAGACGCATCCAACCTGTGGCCCGCCAGTTTGACACCCCTGGTTTAGAGAATATTCTGTGTATAGCCAAGGTTACTAAAGGAGCTAAGGCTGGTAATAATGGACTCATCAAGGTATATGTGTGTGTGTGTAAGTATGTGTGTGTGTGTAGAGACTGAAGCTCACCACTAATAAGATTGAGTGGCTGTGGATCTTAGGATCACAAGAACCTGGCTATCTTTAATTCTGAAAGGGCTTCCATTTCTCCATTCTCTTCCATAACTCCATTCAAAGTTAATGCACCATTTGGGAGTTTTCCTGAACCCACAGCTCCTGCTGAAGCATAGGTAGTAGTAGCCAGGAAGACCTTCACACTGATTTATCTATTCCACAATTGCCTGTTTCTGGACTGGGAAGTCCTCCATACAGTGTCGGGCTATCTTTGAAAGCCATTCAGAAGCTGCAGCTTGTCCACCACGAACACGTGATGGTACATCCAAGTACACATTTCTGTTGTATGACTATACTGGTCACCTGTAAGTTTACAGGTACATTTCAAGGTGCTGGGTATCACATTGAAGGTCATAAGGGCTCATTATCGAGAAACCATCTGTCTCCTACATTTCTGCCCGTCCTGTTCATTTCAACAGAATTGGTATGTTTCAGGTCCCATAGATTAAACTCTGCCACCTGAGGGAACTTAGAATGGGATCTTTCTCTGTCACAGCTCCTGTTCTATGAAACAGCAACAGACACACACACCAGATTTGTATGTGTTCCCCCCTCTTGGCCTCATTCAAACTAGTCCTCAAAAACTCTGGGTTCAATTGTATGGTGGCACTTTCGGAAAATGCTATACGTTAAGAGCAGTGGTGGGGTCCTACCAGTTCACTCTGGATTTTGTGAACCGGTAGTAGCGGCAGTGGGAGGCTCCAGTCACCCACCCACCCCCGCGTGCGAGCATGCACGTGCTCCTGTTACACCTACCGGTAGCGAAGGTAAGTGGAACCCACCCCTAGTTAAGAGAGTGTTAGTTTTATTCTTTCTGAGTGTTTTACTAGCTTCCTTTTATTATTACTGTTAATTCAATTTTTAAAATTATTGTATGCCATTCAGCGTCACTAGAGAGTTGAAATGGTTTTGCAAATTTGGTAAAACTTCAATAAGATTGTTAAATAAGCCATGACTTGGCACTGTGTGTAGACCCAGTCAGTAATGCCATTCCATACACCAATTAGCATGTTGCTAGAGATATCTATTCAAGCCATTCCTGGAGTTTCAGTTCTGCCATTTAAAATCTTTGGATTGCTATCAACAAAGTCACATCTCTTTTCTCCCTTCTGTTTCTTTTCCAGCCAAATACAACAGCACAGCAACTTCTTCAGAGGAGCAAAAGTTACCAGTCCTCTCCCCTGAAATGTGCTTCTCCTTTACAAAGGTTCTTACCTAGATCAAAAGGTGTAGAGTCACCCACTTTCTGCAAAGGATCTGAATCTAGAAGGAAGACCATGAGACAGTTCTCTATTACAACTGCCCTAAACACCCTCAACAGGATGGTCCATTCACCTACAGGAAGGCAAACTTTGGATATCAGTTCTCCTGTGCTCATCAGTTCTAGCAACCCTTGTGTGACTGCAAAGCACCAAGAGAAATTAGAAGCCCCATATAACATACCAGACCAGGTAAATATTTTTTTTTCCTTTTCTCCCATGATCTTGTTCTTTCTTTTTGTCCCTCCCATTATCTCTATTGCATGCTGCTCATAAGGAAAATGTAAGTGTACAAAGAATAGACCTAATTGGTTTCCCTCTCCCCTCTTTGGAAGAGCTTTATAGCTCCCGCTGCCTTAAGAAAGTTCAAAACATTCTTAAAGATCCATCTCATCCTGGGCACCCTTTTTTTGAACTATTACCATCTGGCAGCCGGTACAGGATAATAAAAACAAGGTCAAATAGGCTGCAAAACAGCTTCTATCCCGGGGCAATAACCATATTGAATTCTACGGTATAGTGCAATATTGCGTTTTCAATTTCAAGTATATAGAATAGAGTAGAGTAGAGTAGAGTAGAGTAGAGTAGAGTAGAGTAGAGTAGAGTAGAGTAGAGTAGAGTATAGAGTAGAATAGAATAGAATAGAATAGAATTCTTTATTGGCCAAGTGTGATTGGACACACAAGGAATTTGTCATGGTGCATATGCTCTTAGTGTACATAAAGGAAAAGATACATTCATCAAGAATAATAAGGTAAAACACTTAATGCAAGTCATAGGGTACAAATAAGCAATCAAATAAGCATACGAATTTAAAGGATGTATGTTTGTGTTTTTATTTTTATAGTTATAAGGTACACTGAAGACAGCATTTAATTTTGTTGTACCATGTGCAATGACAATAAAGTAAACTAAATTAAACTTTAACCCTTATTTGAAGCAGGCTCAATTTCACCATACCTGAATAGTATTTTAGTGTTTTAACAGCAGCAAAAGAGTGTGTATGTGTGTGTCTGAGAGAGAGAGAGAGAGAGAGAGAGAGAGAGAGAGAGAGAGGGTGTATTCTGCAATCCACTTTCACTTTTTCCAAAGAGGACCATCCTTCTTTGTCACCTCAAAGTTAGAAAGAGGTGGACTTGCTCATAAAACTTCTCCATGTTAATTCTACTGAAGGTCAGAAATCAATTATCACAGAATTAGTGCGTTCACACAGGCAAAATGGGTCCTGTTAGGTCCTCTTGTGAGCGATTTCTAGGAGCTAAAATGGAGGCTAGGAAAAAAAATAAAAAATCAACCCAACAGATACCATAAGAGCAAAAAAGTAAGCTCAGTGTGGCTTAAGAATGCTTGCATTTCACTTTTTCTTCCCTCAAATAGCAGGTTCTTCTACTCCACGTTATATTTTTAGCTCCACTTCTTGGAAGTTATCAGCAGAAGGCTCTCTACTGTCCATTAAACGCAGAGATGCGTTTAACTTCCTGTTACATGTATGACCAACTTTTTTGGCTTTTTAGCCGCACGAAAGGGAAAGCATTTGGTTAAAGCTGAGGTCTTGCAGCAGGCTTACCTGGTTTCTGAATTCAGCAAGACTATTTTTTTTTCTCCCTAAGTAAACATGTATTACTCTAATTCCTAAGGAAATGTGAACCACATTTTAATCAGAAGTTATAACTCTGTGTTTAGTTACTTGGAAAAAAACCAAACAAACCTCACCTGAATTTAGGGAGACGCATTGTGAGTGGTTGTATTTTTGAATTTTCAGCATCTTATGTTTCATGTTGGGTTTTTTTCTTGTGGGTAAAACGCATGACAGTTTCAAGGATCGAGAAAAAAGGGCACGTGAAAACACTTCTTGTGCCAACGGGCCTCATTTCCCTGGAAAATTAAATTAAAAAAAAACAACCCAACCTACCTGTCCTGATCTTTTTTGTTTTTATAACTTTCTCAGGATTAGCGACAGTATTTTGAAAAGCGTGCTTTCCGAACAAATGCCAAAAAATGAGAATTTTGATGCTTTGGTGTTGGGTTGATGCTGCAGAACGCGGAATAGGTCGGGAAGAAGATTCACCTTAATGTTTCTATCCTCTCCAAGGTAGATGGACGGGGACGTTCTTTCCAATAATATTTTAAAAAGATAGCTTCGATTAAAAAAATAATAAAAAGATTTAGGCCTGTAGGTGTGATGAAAAGAGATAGGGATCTAGATAACGCAGTGGAGGGGGGGGCAGGAAAGGTGGGGAGGAAATGAACCCAGATTTCACTGGGCGAGAAACAAACAAGCAGGGAGGTGAATTTCTGTCTCTTTGCTCATTAGGGGTGAAACAGGAGATAGCCTGTCATTAAAATGAATATATATGAATATCATGTTTCTTGCTGGCAGACGGAGGGAGAAAGGAAGTTGGCTGGCCCCGGCAGTTTCTTTAGAAAATAATATCCAATTTGGCAGACGTCAAATCAGGCCGTCTCTACCCATTTGTAAACGGTAGCGTTTTCAGAGTTTCGTGGTAAGCTCCTTTCCTCATTTTATATCCCGAACTCCAATTTAATTACCACTTATCTTATCGATAAATGGCCATCCTCATCACCAACAGCAGCAGCAGCAGCAGCAGAAGAAGAAGAAGAAGAAGAAGCAGCATTCCAGTTTTCTAGTTGTTTATCGATATTGGAAGCTTTGCCAACCGAAAAGAAAATCCAACTGGCTTCCCTCTTTAAAAGCTAGGCTTGATCCATTCAATGAAATGTCATCCTTCGTTTAATGAAGACTCTGTTTGGTTCTGTTTATCTATTAAGTAGGCGTCTTCTGCGGCTTCTATGAGCGTCAGGGCGTACCTGTAGGATAAACATCCTTCCTTCCTTCCTTCCTTCCTTCCTTCCTTCCTTCCTTCCTTCCTTCCTTCCTTCCTTCCTTCCTTCCTT
>JANHFK010008408.1:0-11830 GCA_036250565.1 Sibynophis collaris | reverse complement strand
GGCGGGTGGGGGTGAATCTCACCTCCAGTAGCAAGAGACAGAATCTGGTCCCATGACATGAAGGACTTTAAAGATGATAACAGCACCTTGAACTGGATCAAGAGCAAACTGGCAACCAGTTCAGCGTGTCTAGTAACAATGTTTACATGCTCAGCCCTAGGGCCTTCTATAACAGTTTGTCTAAAAGTAGTGGTCATGAACTCTTGAGTTAATTGCTTTGAGGCTATCCCCAGGAATGGCAGGTTGAAGTTCACCAGACCATAAGCCTGGGGAACTCCACTGCCAACCCTGGGCTGGCCTCCAACAGTTCCGCAACAGGGAGGCTAATATAGTAGCAACAGTCCCAACTGATCCTGCAAGCCCAGCTTCAGAAATAGGGTCTCACAACCGAAAACTTGGAGAGCATTGCTCTTGAAGGTTAAAAGAGATTCCAAGATAACAGCTACTACCCCTCTCCCCTGCCCTGAGGTCTTTGGCTGGTGCCAAAGACACATCTCTGAGAGAAGAGCTCTCCCCTTGATGTCAAACAAATCTTGGTGATGCACACCAGAACGGCTTGCTTCTTCCCAATAAGGTCACAAATAAGTCAAACAAATATTGACTGACCCAGCATTTAGTAGCAGCAGCCGAAGATCCAGGCCTCCATGTATCTACTGTCCAGAGTCTGGGCATGAACTCAAGAGGGCCAGAATACACCACCTATATTAAACATTGGATGCTTCTTCCCCTGGAATAGCCTTCCCTCTGTCTCCCTTCGAAATTTCCCCATGTCCACCACTACTCAGAAATGTTGCCCTGCTCTGAACCTCATCACGTGAGGTTCCAAAACCAGCCTTCTTCCCCTATGAGCCAAGGGCTCTCCTATTCCCCCTAGCCATTCATACTCATCCAAACTCCGGGGAGGGGGGAGAAATGGGAGAGGACTATCCCTTGATACTTAAGTGTCAGCTCTTAGCACCAGCAGAGGTGCCCACTCCCTCCAACTCCCACCCACAATGCTCTCCCCACCCCAAAAAAAACATCTGGTCTCTCACCAATCAGCTGAGAAAGGCCACATTCACATACACCGTCTACCTAACTCTCACTTGGAGTGGAAAGTGGCAAACATTCAAAACCAGCACACAGCCCTCCTTAGACTGCTACCTAGGAACAGGCTCCCCAATTGCCTCAGGGAGGAGCCCATCACTCTCATGTCACCAGAACCCAACTATTAAACCAAAATTTTCAGATAGATACGTTAAAACTAGGAAAATGATAGCCTTGAAAATAAAAATCATTGTATTCTTTGTGCTGTCTCAGCATTTTAATAATTTGTCTACCTCTGTTTCAGACTGTCCTAAGTAGAAAACATGTCTATTTCATTTCTATAACATCATCTCTGATGTTTTGAGCCTATGAAAATAAAGCTTGTTAGTTCGCCACCTATTTGCATTGGGTTGGCAATGTCTATCAATATAATTTTGGGGTAGCATTAATACTAAGCAGTAGATGAGCTTTAGAACTCTCGCTTTCAACAAGACTATTCTTAAGTCTTCCTCCTTTACCACCATCATGGCATATCTGAGCTCCTTATTTCATCCAGCAGTTTTAATTTCAGCTTCTTTTAGTCCAATATTCGTGGTGAAAAAATCTGAACATAATATATAATATTATATAATATTATATAATTCACAGTTATATTGTACTTGGGTGTTCCTCTTCCCCAATTTTGAACCATTTAATAGCTATGTATTTGGGGCTGTGGCCTCCTGGTTATCATACATATTTTTAAGACATTTCACTGATAAAAGACTTTAGTGCTTTCACTTTTGGATGACACATATGCTCCATAAGAATACATTTAAATATCTAACATTTTGAATTTTGTACTTGACTTTTCAATATAAAATGTGAATATTAATTAATGTCTCTATCTAGTATAGCGGATTGTCCTGTTACTGTTTTTCCTCTCTCCGCCCCCATTGTTTTGAAATGATGTCATCATGCTCCAACTTTGGTTACCATGAATTTAGGCCTGTTGATTTTAGAATAATGAGAACTGACAAGATGAATAATAGTGCTGGCAGTCATGGCCATTTCAATACAGAGTTGCTGAAAGCAAGGCCACCACCTCCCCCATGCTGTTAGCTCTTCTGAAAAAAAGTTTAATGGTCTGTTCAGCTCTATGCTGTTGGTGTCCAGATAGGTCACAGGTCTGAATATCATATATATCTATTAAGGTGTATTTTAAATATTAGATTATTGAAAAGTACATATATCTTTGCTCCTGGTAATAGGTTCCTTTATATTTTATCGTTAGCTTTTAAGGCCATTTGATTTTTAATTATGTCAACTTAAATGAAAATAGCTTTCAGCACCTAAAAATTATATTTTAAATATTTTTGTATAACCTGCTTTAGAAAGCTTAGACTGTATTAAAGTAGTTCTAAATGGGAAGAGTAAATAAAAAACCACAAAATCCTTTGCATCTCATTATTTTGTGCTCTTTCCCTCCACCTTGGAGTTCCCCCTCACTTTTTGCCTATTTCTTTACTCTGTCTGTGTGTGTTAGCATTAGATTCTACTATGCTATGTAGCATATTAGTCAACAAGGGATCTCCAACATTTTTGGTTTTGGGCAAGTCTTTCAGCCTTTTCCCGTGGGATATTAGGAATCTTTAAGTCTTCCATGAACATTCTTCCTCATATTTTTTGAAGGTGTCCTCTTGGTCGTTTGACATCAGTGGGGCCATCTCATTGCCATCTTAGGGATTCAATTGTTCTCCATGTGCAGAATATGACCTGCAAGTTGGAATCTTTTGCATGCAACAATGTTATGTAGTTTCAGGAGAAACTCTTTAGGAGCACTTCTTTGTTAGTAACATGGTCGAAATAGCAACTCTAGGATTTGGAAAGACATCTTTGTTGCAAAACAGCTAATACTTGCTGATGCCTTCCAGGTCTCACTGGCATAAATGGCTGTCGTGGGTGTGTATCCATCCAACTCAAATATGACCCTGGGTAGCATACAAACAAAAATAAAAGAAATAAGAAGTACTTACAATTTTAAAAAGTGAATCAATGAAGTGGTAATCAGAGACTAAAATTTGTTATATCCTATAAATAGCAACTCTACTTATCCTGACCCAACCGACCATGTTTTGATCTAAGTTTCAGATTGTCTCTATTTCTTACCACATTTCTTCAGTGGTTGGCTTTGATTCAGAAATCAATAGTATTTTGCACACATCAAATATTATTTAATAATTTCCTTTGTTTCAGTTCAAAACTGAAGCACTCATTCCTTTTTTCCCTATAAAAGACAAACATTGTGTTGTCAAAAAATCTAAACATATTAAATATAGGTCATACTTGTTTATCAACCACAATCAGCAACTCAGCCATTAAATGGTCATTAAGTGGAATAGCAACTGGCTTACAAGCTTATTTTACCTATCCTTTGCTTCACAAACCTGTGAAGATCGTAAATGGGAGGATTGGTTGTAAAGTTACTTTTTCATCACTATCTTAATTGTAATAAGTCATTAAACAAAACAGTCACTAAATAAGAACTAGCTGTAGTCTCTAATAAACTTATAATATTGGATCCTAAGGCACTATCCATAAGAAAGCAAATGAAAATTCCACTTGTTTTGAAGAAACTCCAAGTTCCTTTAGCCAAGTTCCTTTAGATGTATAAAATTGGATACTAGTATGTGAATTATTGTCACTTCCAAATGCCATAACTGTTATGTCTTCATAATTAGTGTCTTCATAATTAGTGTCTTCATAATTAGTGAAGTCATTTGTCCTGTCAAAGGCAATGTTGGATCCTGGAGTACTTCTCAATTGTGCACATGGATTCAAGAAAATGCACGCTTCTTCAAAACAAGTTGATGATCGCCATTCAGCGGTACCCTGACATTTTAGAATCATATGTTACATTGCATCATACACTGTCTAATATTCACTGCAAATGTTTTGGGTTTTCAGATAGCAATATAGTGTCATTTGCATTTAAAAGAATATATACATACCGTATTTTTCAGAAATATTTCCTGTAACCATTTAAAGAGCTTTTTGTTTTTATTTTAGGACTTCTATTTTCTCATTCCACCTTGAAGTATTCTTGTGTCTTTATTAGGATATTCTTAATTTCCTTTCATGCATGATAACTTTGAGATCCACTTACAGATCTTTAAAAATATTCAAGTCTGAGGATACTTAAGGCCATTTCAAATTCTTTTGTTTCCTGTAAGTACTGCATGGTTGATTTAAAAGTAGGTTTAGGTCATCTTGTTAAAGTATTCAATCTCTTTTCAGTTGGTTTGTATATTAAACAGCCAGGGGGCCATCAAACATACTTGTTTTCCTTCTTGTTTAATGTCGAACCATTCAGTAAGCACTTCATTTTCATCATTCCACTGTCATCAACCATTATATCATATTATTACAATCTTTACCTTTGTATTTTCATGAAGTCTTTCAGAGTTCAAACCTATTCATATTATAATCTGCTTTCCCTAAATCAACAAGCATATAATAGCAATAGCACTTAGACTTATATACCACTTCATAGAGCTTTACAGCTTTAAGCAGTTTACAGAGTCAGCAAATTGCCCCCAACTATTTGGGTCCTCATTTTACTGACCTTGAAAGGTTGGAAGGGTGAGTCAACCTTGAGCCTGTCAGGATCAAACTCCTGGCAGTAGGCAGTGTTCTTTCTTACATTCAAATTTCTCAGTGATTTACTGAAAAACGGAAGGCTTATATGAACTACCTACATCCAGCATAAGCTTATACTACGCTTCCTAAATTTTGCTTATTCTTGCTTCTTTCACCCAGAATTGTGTTGAACTACAAAATTGAAGCTGTAGTTTCAGTAAAATAGTTCTCTGTAATTTAGGTATTGCTTCTTGCTCTCTTTCCATTTGCACAGAGAACAAAAATGCATTCTTTCAGTTGTCAGGAAAAAATGCAGCCTTCACAAATAGGTTAAACTAGATACACAATTGCTAAACATTAATTCATTGGATATAATATTTATATTTCACTTTCACTTTTTGACATATTTTCATGGAGATCTCTAAAATCTTTTCTACCAGTATTCCCTCACAGTTTCATCCCAAATCATTTTAACATATTTAGTTTTAATTTTAGTCACTCTGCAGAGAGCTTCTTATTTAGCCTTTTCCAATTATAGGTAGTCCTCGACTTACAAAAGTTCATTTAGTGACCATTCAAGGTTACAATGACATTGAAAAAAGCGACGTATGACTGTTTCCACACTTAAACCTTTGAAGTATCCCTTGTGATCAGAATTCAGATGCTTGGCAACTGACTCATAGTAATGACGGTTGCAGTGTCCCAGAGGTCATGTGATCACCTTTTGCAGCCTTCTGACAAGCAAAGTCAATGGGGAAGCCAGATTTACTTAACACTTGTTACTAACTTAATAACTGCAGTGATTCACTTAACTGTGGCAAGAAATGTTGTAAAATAGGGCAAAACTCACTAAGCAAATATCTTACTTAACAGAAATTTTTGTCTCAATTGTGGTCATACGTCAAGGGCTACCTGTATTTTTTGTTTAGCTGTTTCAATTTTTTTTTACAATTTATATTGCTCTCTTTGTTTCCTAGTATAATTTGATTGCTTATTAGTAACCCATAACTATCACTAAGTGTTGTATCTTATGATTCTTGATGGATGTATTTTTTTCTTTTTCCTTTTTTTCCTTTTATGCACACTGAGAGCATATGCACCAAAGACAAATTCCTTATGTGTCCAATCACACTTGGCCAATAAAAAATTCTATTCTATTCAACCTTGTTTTTATTCTTATCAAAATGATTTTGTATTTTCTATTTCTCCTTCATCCTTAACTGTTTCTTGTATTTTTCTCATATCCTCACTTTGGGCAGCAATCATTCTCTTATGTGCTTTGTTTCTTCATCTACAGCAACTTTCAGTTTGGCACTATGCCAAGCATCCTTTCTGCTACTTCCTGTTAACATAGTTCTCCACACTTTGTGTCAGTAATACTTTTTTTCATTCTTTTCAAAGCAGCTGTCACATCTTCATTCCTTATGTCTATTTTCCTTTCATTCTATTGGAAGAATTATCTGTCTTATAAAACTTATTTCAACAAAATTCGTATTTCCTATTATTCTATTTTCATTCTTGCTTTTTTCACTTTGTTTCTACTGTACATTTCTTTTCCTCCAGGATCCACTGTTGACACTACCACAAAATTACATGTCTCAAATCAAAACTTTTATTATGCAGCCTATCCATAATCCAGACTATTATGCATGCAAAAATGGACAAACTCTGAAATTCCCATAACAGAGCAGCGGTTGATGAAGATGACAAAACTAGCAGAGATAGTAAAATTAAACTGTTTGATTAGAGAAAGATCAACAACTACATTTATTACTGAGTGAAAACCACTTGTGCACTTCTTGCTGGAAAAAAGAAAAGAAAAATGAACCTGTAATTTATGGATATGAAGGTCTCTTTATTTCTGTCTTTTTCTTTTCTACTTCTATTTTTTTAAATTCTTTTCTATGCTTCTTTATGATCTTTATTTTCTCATTCTGTTAAAAAAATATTTAGTAAAAATACAAAAAATGCATTATCCGTGTAACCTTCACTAATCCTCTCCCTTGTTCCTGGTGAAGTAATAGATCAGTCATGGTTTTAATCTTATATTTATTACTTGGCTATGTGTTTATATGAATAGACTTATTCTTGAACCATATATTCAAAACAGACCTTTTACTGAGCAAATAATCATCAGTCAGCATACTCATTTATTCTTGGACATCTAAATGTCCTTGACATTCCCCCCCTAATATTCTTTTCATTTCATTTTCACATACTCATCAGAATAGCTTTTAATCATGTACTAGACCATGATATACAATTATTAATATCCTATAAATCCCTAATTTCATTCATTCTTCCTTATATACTTCCCTTTCTCTTAGTTTTACAAGTTTACCAGATTTCATGGCATTGGTTCATTTATGCTTTTAACAATTTAATAGTTTTTCATGTGCTGTGATACTTTGATATGCATCCATAAGTATTGATCTCTGCTGCTCATCAAGTGAGTCTTTTTAGTAAGATTGGGAGTTGTAGGCTACATTACTAGCCTATCAGCCCTACTTAAATCAATGCTGCATGCAGCATTCTACTAACAGTGACAATAACACTTGCCTGTTTGGACACATTTGACCAATAGGTGACAATAGCAATAGCACTTAGACTTATATACTACTTTACAGTGTTTTACAGCTCTCTCTAAATGGTTTACAGAGTCAGCATATTGCCCCCAACAATTTGGGTCCTCATTTTACCCACCTCGGAAGGATGGAAGGCAGAGTCAACCTTGAGCCTGGTGAGATTTGAACTGCCAAATTGCAGTCAGCAGAAGTAGCCTGCAGTACTGCATTCTAATCACTGTGCCACCATGACAAGCACAGTCAAAGCACAGCTTTCATTCTTGCAATCTAGCATCCCTAATTTAGAACTTGCCTTGCAAGCCAGCATACTGGACATAAAATAAAATAGTTCATGAATTTGCATATCATTCGTGCACAGGAAAGTTCTCTGAAAAGAACTCTTTGAATAACAAGTGAGATAAAGTAAAGATATATAAGGCAGTATTAAATAGGCTCATTTAGGACAAGTACAGTCCTGTTGCAAATACCAGTTAACATGGGAAAAAAGCCTTGTGCTTTTTGCAGTAGGAAATGGGATAAAGGAGAACTTTAGGGTTATACCTAAAATGTATAAATCTTTTCTTCCACATTTGAAACAGAACACTTCCACTTGTTAGTTGTATTCTAGTGAAACAACACATATTCAACTGTAGAGACTAATAGGATTTTTTAAAAAGCCACTTGTTTTCTCACTTTTCATCATTTTGCAACTGGCCCACTTTGCGCATATCAACTGAACTGAGTGAGGCAAAGAAACAATAGCAGTAGATTAACTTCAACAATAAGTTCCATAACAAATTTAACAATAACCTAAATGCATTTTTCTAATTGTTTGACTCTGTTTGCAATGCTAAACAATTAGATTTTGCTGTCCATATCCTGAAAGTTTAATCTCATAGCAACACTGTATTATACTGTGCATACGTATGTGTCCTGCCTTAAAGGAACAAGGCACACAACAACATTACATCACAAGGCACAAAATAAATCTGCTAAAAATGCTTCCCAGGTATTGAGAAATTATTTTCTGAAATCCCCATTTACTTTATAAAATGATATCTAGGTTTGATATTCAAATAGAATGGGATGTTTATTCTGTGCCCCTTACTTTCTGATGTTTGATTTGTGTGTGCTTTCTGACAGCCTGTTTGTGATTTATATAAATACAAGATTAATCTCATCAGATTAAATATTCAGATTCACAGAGCTATAATGATCTGTGAATATAATTGATATGTTAGTTCTGATTGGTTTAGATGTTATAGTTGTTGGTATATGAATATTTTTCGATATATTTTCTTTCTAAATTGCCATTGAAAATGTAAAAATATATAATTCTTAATTCTTTAATTATTTTCTTTAATATCAAATTGATTCTGACAAGATACTCTAGAATAACACACACACACACACATACCCACACACAATTTTACTTGAGATAAAACATATCTAATGCTGGAGATAATTTTCAAAACAATTTTTCCAGATTTTGGAAAGAGTGAAAAATAATCTGTCTCAAAATAATGTATTCTTCCAAACTTCTATAGCAAGTTTTAATGTTCTGCATTCACTAAATCTTTAGTATAGGCAATACTAATATTTGTGAGAAGAATTAAATGCAAGAATAGTTAAAACATAGTTGTTTCATTGAGTTTTTTGTGCTTTCTAGCTTTCTTTTTCTCATAGATTGAATGTTTGTCATACTTCAGTGTTTAGAATTAAAATTACTATTAATGTTATGTGTATATCATTGGCCACACTTATATTACATGATATTTTTAAAATAACGGTAAGAGTGTTCTAGAGGGTCAGCAGGGCTTCTGATCTTTGCTTTCTACACAGTGTCATTCGAAAAGGATTTTGAGTCCCCAACAACCTTAGGGAAAAGTGGAAGGGTTGCTTAAAGCAAAGACAATGGCAAGGGGTACTCTTCGACTTTACTTTGTCCAGTCATCTGGTTCTTCATTTGTCCCTGCTGTGAAACAGAACTCACCTTTTGTCTGTAACACAAATACATCTTTTTCTTCAAACCACCCCCACCCTTTGCCTTCTATTATAATTCAATCAATGATGTCATTATGTGTGCCATTCAGGGAACTGTTGAACCACATGGCTGCTGGAATTTGGAGGAACAGCTAAAAGAAAAGAGAGCTGTGCGCTCTCACTCTCTCTCTCTCTCTCTTTCTCTCTCCCCTCAAGACTTTATTCTGAATTTAACCAGAAAAAAAAGTCAGCTTTATTTTTTAAAGCCCCGTTCATGGTGAACCCCTCCCCCTCCAAACTAATCTAAAGTAAAAAGAACAGAGTAGTTGTATATGAGGTCAACTTTATTATTTTTCTTTAGAATTAATAAGCCTTTGAAGCCAATTCAATCCACACCCATTTTTCAAGAATTATTAGTGCTTTCTCTGGCTTCACAAAAAAAATCACTATTGTCATTATTTTTATACTTCATTACTTTCTGTATGTTTTGTTTGATAAAATACTTGTCCAATATTGCTAGAGAAAAGGTGCAATATTTATGGAAAACAAGATCTTTAGGTTTTAAAGTATAACTAATATTCCTGTGATATTTGCTTCAGTGTGTTGTAACAGTCGAGCATCCTCCTTTGTGGATAAGCAGAAGCATATAGTGTATGTGGATTTCATTTTTCCCATTTTTTTACTGTAGATCATTGGAAATCTTGTTCCCTATTTCTGACTTGACATTCCTTAATATTGAAAGTTTGAAGTTGAGATGTCAAGTTGCTCTAAAGGTGATCTATATTTAATATTTTATGTACATGTGAAAATTTCTCATTGTTGCAAATATAGCATCCTGATAGTGCATCCTAATGCACTATATATTAAAAGAACAAAATATAGCATCCTGATAATGCACTACTATTAAAAGAACAATAATCTCTTTAAAAGGATTTATAAAGCTGCCCATTTTACATATCATAATGCTGGAAAGATAACTATTAATAAAACAATTTTAAAACATAAAAACAACTTTTAAAAATCCTGATGCCCCTTTAGTGGGAAAAGGCAAGTCTTGGAGGCTTTTCAGGGACCAGGAGATTAGAGGCCTGCCAGACCTCAGAGGAAAGGATGTTTCAAAGGGCAGGAGCTGCTACCATGAAGTCACCCTGCCTAATCCCTTTAAATGGCAACAGATTTTTTAAATGTTTGCATATGTTTGCCACTGCATTTTAGGAGCATCTCATAGAGTTCCTACAAACGTATCAAGAGATTCTGAATGAACGAAGAACACCAAAGTTGGGGCTCAGTGCAGTTATTTCATAAAGTAATACAACATGAAGTGTGCCAGTTTGAAAAAGTATTTTTCCCTCAGTTCAATTAAATAGATAAGTAGGTCCAGTTGTGTGAATACTTCATTAAACAATTAGAGCTGATATGCGCCAACACTGCTATACATAAGTTTCACAAACTCTGCCTTTTCTCGCCATAGGGAAATGGTCACCATAAAGGTTCTAGAGGTACATCATAATTCACATAGAAGAATTTCTAAATGTCTCTGTAATGTCATTGATGGCTATTAACTTTTAGAAAATTATAAAGTAATTTCTAAGGTTCTGGGGCCCCCAGACAGAGATACAGTGAACCTTCAGATCACTCCCAAGAGTGCTGCCTAAAACATCCAGGAAGTCACAGGGAACCCAGAATAATATCCAGGGATCTGCAGAGCTCTCTACTTTGGCTCAAGTGTTGATAGTTCCACCAGCAGAAAGGCACTTGGTTAGAGTAGGATTTTTGGGGAAATAAAAGATAGACACTATTGCTTATAAAACTAGCCGTAGGAGACAATTGTTCCTGAATGACCTCTCTTTGCTCAATGATCCTGATTGCTTTCTTGGTTCATAGAGAACTTCTGGGAGAAAAAGCAGAAGTGACACTTAGAATCTTGATGGAGGAAGACCAGAAATAAATACTACAAGTAGTCCTTGATATGCAACCTGTTGCTCAGTGACCATTCATAATTATGTTGGACCCACCCACCCCTACCAAAAGGTACTTATGACCAGATTTGAAGTTCCGATGACCACATTGTTGATAATGGCTTATTTTAGCAACTGCAGCATTTGCTTAACAACCTTTGCAAAAAAAAAGTTGTAAAATTGGACATGGTCACATGAAGGTAAACACAATTTAGGACAGTAATTACAGGCTCAGTTATTCTAAAGACCAAGGACTACCTGTATCTGTACCCTTTTCAGTTGAGATTCAGACATAGTCATGAGATGGAAATTGCAATGGTTGCACTGAAGATAATGTGTGTATCATTCTGGACTTCTTATCTCTGGATTTCTTATCTCTTATTTGCCTTAGATACCATCAGCTATGATATCTTTCTGGATTTTTTGTTTGGGTTGAGGTCACTATACTCCATTGATTCTAGTCCTTCCTTGGTGGACAGCTCCAATCAATGATTGTAGGTGAGAGTTGGTGGTCTCTCACAAGTACAGTATCTAAGGTTTGGTTCTCTTTCTCCTCCTTTTAATACTTTTAATACTTTCATGAAACCACTGAGGAGATAATTCTCAAGAAAAAGAGCCTTGGTAGTACAGCGGTCTAAAGCACCCTGTTATTAACACCAGATGCCTGCAATTATTGCAGGT
>JANHFK010008407.1:3626-20851 GCA_036250565.1 Sibynophis collaris | reverse complement strand
ATTCAGCACTTATTAAGTGAACCTGGCACTCCTTAAGTGAACCCATTGTTTGCTATTATTTGTTAAATTTGTTTGCTGCCTCTCTCGTTCTGGTGCTACTGTAGGAAGCTTACAATAACAAGAAGGAAGAAAAATGAAAAGGCATGTAAGCAGAACAGAGGTAAAATAATATAACAATAAAATAAACAACGACAAAGGAACACAACGAGAATAAATATATCAACATGATAACTAAAAAGATGGATGGGTAGAGAGCAGAGAGCAAGGGGTGGGAACTGCTACAGTGCCATTTTGCTGAAAACCTTAAAATAAGTGCTGGATTTTGGCAGAACCATTGTTAAACATCCCATAACCCAAGGATTTTGCAAACGGGTGTAAATGTGACCCTGTTGCAGAAAAGCTGAAGTGCAGTGAGTGGCCATGAGTGGAAGCAACTTGGATTTGGATTGTAACTCTTCTTTTCAGGTTGTGTTTTCCTGTGACTTCAACTGTTCACTAAGTGACTGGTCATAAAGTTGAGGACTACTTGTAAAACATATCTTTTGGACATATTATTTCTATGATCTTATGTTCCTTTCCTCACTGAATTTAAACTCTGCTTTGTAATAACTTTTTTCTGTATGAAGCTGAACACATTATTCACTCACAACCTGATGTTCCTCATGGTTTGCTTTAAGCATATTGTTGACATGAATTTATCTCTCATCCAGAAGGATAGGAAAATACATCAGAAAACAATAAATGATGCATATCCTAATAACATTGAGGATTTAATTTACAGTTGCTGAGCAGAATACATAAACTATTTGTATTTTCTGTTTTTGTTTTATTTTATTTCCTGGACTGAATCTAACCTCACATACTTCTCCATTCGATGATTAACAATGATGCACAATGACTGAATGTTATTGAATTTTTTTTGGGATGTTCTATAAATGGCCTTAGAAAACATGCCTGAGACTTAACCTCCATTTTAGGATGGCTGAATCACTGTTTCTTTCTTTGTTGACTTGAAATCTAATCCTTTATCTTAAGCCAACTGTGTTTGCGTTTCCTTAAGGGATAAAGAACTTGAAAAAAATGGAACTTCGATGTTATAAATGCTGACAGCAGCAAGAATACTTTATGCACAAAAATGGAAGGATACTTTGATTCTCACAGTGGACGAATGGCTGCAAAAGTTGGAGTTAGCAGAGATGGCTAAATTGACTGCTTTGATTGAAAAAAAGAATATAATTAATTTTTGATTCTACTTGGAAACCACTTTTGAACTTTGTGCTTGAAGTGGAAAAGAAACTTTGATTTGGAGTTTTGCTGATTAGATAGGTTTGTTGTTATAGAAATGGCTAGTATATATTATTATGTAAAAGTAAAAAGTTGTATGTTATTACCTTATTGTACTGCAATAAGCAAAGCAATAACTGTAGCATTAATCTTTCCTGGATGGGTAAGTAGACTTGGAGACACTAAACTTTGAAGCTTTGTCAGTTCCACTCAGGTTCAAAATAGACAAGAGAGCAGTCCAGAAGATTCCTACTGGAGATAACCAGATATCTCCAGAAAATTAATAAGCAGAACACGAGACACTTGGATCGCTGTTATTTTTTCTCCCGTTGTGTTCTCCCACCAATAATATTCTGATGAGTGGTTTCTCGCCTTCTTGCAGTAGCATTTAGCTATTTTAATAGACATTTATAACTTTTCCCTCCATGGATTCATCTAATTTTCCCATAAAGTTACCTAAGCTGATCATCTTAAACTTAATCTTAAAGGATAAGATTTCATTTTTTTAAATGTGTGCCAGTGTGTTCATAGAAAAAAGTGATAATAAAAGTTATTTTATCTTATCTTGTCTTAAACTGATGATCTTACGTATCTTACTCATCCCATAGTAGCATCCCTTACTACTTGGGCATGGGTTCACCATCATATTTTATGCTGCATAGCATACAGTTTGGTGGACTGTTGTGATTTTCATCAGCAATTTATTCAGACATAAACCAGAGATATGCCCGAATCTTACAAAAACAACCCATGATTTCAATGTGATTTTCCTTTTTTCTGTTTTCTTGTTTCCTTAATTATCTGTAGCTAACGCACTTTTGAAAAAAGTGCCATAGTCCCTTAAACTTGGTGAATTATTGCTGTGGAAACTGAAGACAGCACTAATAAGCCATAAACCACTACTTGAAATCCAGCACATGAAAGATCAAGGGATTCACATCACTTGGGAAACCAGGAGACCATGATTTACATTAATATAAGTTAACCTAATAACTGCTTTGTACCACCTTTGGTTAGAATGCAACCATGTATTTCTCCTAGATATAAAATGACCTTGTGATATATTGAATGGTTGCACCTGCACTTAAGTCCACTTTTCTCATTCAAGAACATGTACTTGTCACTGTTTCTCAACTTTGGCAACTTGAAAACATGTGTGGACTTCAATTCCCAAAATTCTCCAGCTAGCCGTATTGCCAAGGTGATTTATCAAAAGTACCTAATTAATAAGCCACTCACATTCCAAATCTGTAAACAGAAAATAAAATTGCTTAGTGATTTGGGCTTCATAATGTTGGAATGAATAAACATTTTCACATTTGTCTTCCCCATTTTGAACTATTATACTCTGTTACTTCTGGAACATCATAACCAGAATGACAGACTGAGCTCTGCTGTTGCAATGATCATTCTTTTTATCACCTGATGCTGTAGAAGCTTTATTTCCATGGGGAATCAAAGATAGGCAAGTCTCTTGTGCCATTCCAATTCAACAACATTCTGCTTCAATAAAATGCCCATTGCTTCTAAATTGCTACACAAATTAACAATCTGTCTTGGGATCTCTATTGTACATTTTGTATTATTGAAATCCTTTTCTGCTGGCTCCAAATGTTTTATAATTCAACCATGTTAGTTTAATATAGCACATTGTAAGTTTGTGGAGAACTGTTTTCTGTTTGTTTCTTATTTGGGGTGTGCATCCTTATGGTTATATTAATGTAATTGATAAAGTTACTCTAACACTAGTATCTGAGTACTTTTAATCTGAGTAAAGAATAGGGAAAAGTTATAACTGAACAAGATGTGTGTGTGTGTGTGTTTGAATAATGCAATAGACACACATACATACATACATACCCAATTGTATATACAGATTTGTTATGTGTATATACATATACCGTGTTTCTCCAAAAAGAAGGCCGTGTCTTATTTTCTTTTGACCTCTGAAAAAATGGCTAGGTCTTCTTTTTAGAGAGTTCTAATTATAGACTCATGGAGGCAGTAGCATCGACAGCCTCATCCATCAGGAGCCCGCTGCTGGCCCACTTCTGCGGCCTCTTGCCGCCACTCACACACATCACCCTGGCTTCCCTTTCGCCTTCAGATGCCTGCCAGAAGGCATCTGCAGCTCATAACAGAGCTCTGGATCAATCTGGCACGCGTCTGAAGGCGAAACAGAGGCCAGGGTGATGTGTGCAAGTGGCTGCAAAGGAAGGGGCCGTAGAAGAAGGTGAGGCCGGTGTCAGAGTGTGAGAGGCCTGATAAGTAGGGCAGCTCCACCCCCCATCCCCACCCTAGCTTATTTTTTATTTGTGTGCTTCACCCGCCACCTGCACCCCAGGGTGGGCAGGGTCTTAATTATTGCTAATTTTGTGGGTGGGACTTAATTTGATCACATGCGCTCAAAAACATGATAGTGCTTCTTTTCAAGGTGGGTCGTCTTTTTGGAGAAACACAATATTATATAAATATATAATCAATGGTGCTTTTATTTATCAATGATTATGAACCTTTCCTGCTGGATTTCAGAAACAGAAATAAACTAAGTCAAAATGAAACAAAGTGAAAATAAATCAGGAAATACTGGTAACTAAACATTAGGTGGAAAGATGCAAATTACAATTTTTAATAAAATTTACAAGATGAAAATTACAATCCAGAAAGGAGAAGAATCTTAACCTTCATGGTGGAGTAGTCTCTCCAGTAAAAGATGTTTATTATATGCTGTAACCAATCAAGAAGAATTTCCTTACCTGGAGACTTCTGATCCCTTCTAACCTGGACTTCTCGTTTCAGTCTATCTGCAGCAAAATCAATCAGTCAATCTATAACCAATCATTTTAATTGTCTACAAACTACAAAGTTTAATGAAACGTTGTGTTGATCTTGAAACACAAAGAGGTATTTACTGTTTTATTTAGACAATGCTGTGCTATTTCAATTAATTGACTTTGGGTGCTTAACAAAAATAAAATAAGCAATCCATAAATGTAAACTGCAGACCCTTGAACAAGCATACTATAACTAAAATTGTTGATTTAGTAACTCAAATCAAAAGTCCACTTGATAAGGAGGGTGTTTAGAATCTTCTGGGAGCCATGCAAAAAAGGTCCAGAGACTTCCACCAAGAATGGGTTCCACAGCATCAGGGTAATCACAGAAAAGATCTGTTTTCTAGTTCATGTTTGTTTCAGGTTTTTTCCCCCAATGATGGGACCTTGAGGAAGCCTTCCCTTGATACTCTTACAGGTTGGCAGAATCATTTGGGATATGGCAGTCTCTAATGTAACATGGCACTCCATCATATAGGGAATATAAGGAATATAAGGAATAATCAGCTCTTTGGTTTGGGTCCAGAAGCTTAATGGCAACTAGCACATCAACTGCAAAATAATGGTGTGTTCTACCCACCTTTGGCTACAGGCTTTGTACTATTAGATGGTACATACTTTCTGTAGATGGGTATGATAGGACCCAATGCTAGTATAGATAGTATGTAAAGTCTTTTGAGATTCCTTAGCAAGATCCAAATCATGTGATTAGGGCTTTTTGAATCAGAAAACAGAATTAGTGGTGAAGTCAATTTCATGTACTTAAACATTATTCTTAGATTTGGTATAATACATTTATTTAAAAAAAATCTTGTGTTGCTGTGGTGACCCAGGATCCAAAATTAGAAATTTCTTGATTAAAAACTGGAATACCAAAGATCCTGAGACCTCCCAGGATGAAGATGGAGAAAAATTAAAAGTTTTCTGTTTCCTCTATTCCTTAGACTCAAGGCTGTCTTTGCCAACATCCGCATAATTGGATGGCTAACCTTTCAAACTGTGTTGTGCAATTAAAAACCATGTGAGGTCACAGATCAAAAGAGCTGAAATAAAATGGGGCAGCCATTTCTTTTTAATATATTCTGGTGGTTTCCTTTTCTATTAGTATTCTGTGGTTTTGGTTCAAATGTTCTTTTGAATTAAAAAAGAAAAGAAAAATAAAATACTCCCTTATACTGTATTCTTAGAATAAAGTGAAGTTTTGATTAACTCTTCTTCTGTAGTAATGCCACCAGATGTAGTATTCAGCAGGTTCTGACCAGTTCTGGAGAACTGGTAGTGGAAATTTTGAGTAATTCGGAGAACCGGTAAATACCACCTCTGACTGGCCCTGCTCCCATCTATTCTCTGCTTCCCTGATCCCAGCTGATCGGGAGGAAATGGGGATTTTGCAGTAACCTTACCTGGTGTGGGGAGGGAATGGAGATTTTACAATATCTTTCCCCTGCTATGCCCACCAAGCCATGCCACGCCATGCCCACCAAGCCACACCTACCAAGCCACGCCGACAGAACTAGTGACTGAATGTCACCATAGTTAATGCTAATGGTAGAGAACAATCTTCAGTGCATTTCAACTCATGGAACCTCAGTCATTTCAAAGAAACTTTTGCTGGTTGAATGTTGATTTTTTTTTCTTTTAGTGTATCATTTGATGATGACATCAGAATGGACACTTTGCTGTTTTTCCAAAGAGAGTGACATTGATGTGTTTAATATTGCATTTCCTGAGTTTGCATTTCTAGAAATATTTATTTAGCAGTTTACTAGTTTATTATATAATAAGTTCTTTTAAAAAGTTAGTTAACTTTTTAATAGTTAATAGGCATAATTAATCCATAAATATAATCCATAATCTGTCTTGTCGCTAATATTGTATGAACAGATACAGACTGTATGAATGGAGATATGAAGGGCTGTTTTTGATACATTCCCATATCTCTGGATTCCATCTCATTAATATTCTGCTAGCAGCTCAAGGATACTTTACAATATTGGCTGATCCAGTTGAGGGCATTCAGTATAGCAGCACTAATGGTTATACAAGCTTAAAGAATAAACCACTGAAATGAACCTGAGCAACTTGAAAGCTTAAATTGCTTTTTGGAGTAAAAATAAGGGCTTGATTCTAAGATTGGCTTGACTGGCAAATATGGCTTTGGGGTGAATACTTTGTGCTGAGACAAATGGTGATGTGAAAAATGCTAATTTTTTTTGAGCAGGTTAACATACCACTAAAATTGTTTAAATCTGGAGCAAGAAACAAAGAAAAGAGGAGAGTGAATGGGACAGCCATGCCAGAAAGTTGGATTACATTAAAAAGAAATGGCCACTCCAAATGGTTCCAGGACAGAAATATATGGCATATGGACCACTGGTTGACAAAAATATTTTTGCATACTCAAGACTGATGAAAAATATTGTGAAAATGATGAACAAGGAAGGTAAAGATTTTGCAGAAGTTTCCAAGAATAACCAATGTCAAGATTAAGGAAGGCATTCTTGTTGATCTTCACATCTGATACATCATCAATGACAAGCAGTTCAAATATCTATTAGTAGGACCAGAGAATCATTCAAGGATCAAAGAAGAGGGGGTCAATTTATTCTCCAAAGCACCAGAGGGCAGGACAAGAAACAATGGTTGGAAAATAATCAAGGAGAGAAGCAACCTGGAATTAACGAGAAACTTCATAACAGTGAGAACAATTAATCAGTGGAACAGCTTGCCTTCAGAAATTGTGAGTGCTTCATCACTGAAGGCTTTTAAGAAGAGACTGGACAACCACTTGCCTGAAATGGCATAGGGTCTGCTGCTTGAGCAGGGGGCTGGGTTAGAAGACCTCCAAGGTCCCTTCCAGTTCTATTCTATTCTATTCTATTCTATTCTATTCTATTCTATTCTATTCTATTCTATTCTATTCTATTCTATTCTATTCATCAAAAGTATTCAAGAATGTCATTGAGAATTTTCTTAGCAACTACATAACACCAAATTACATCCAGCTAATTGACAAACTTCTTACAGCATACAAAAGTATGAATTGCAACATGTGACTGGTGATTCATTTTCTGCATTCACATTACACTGGACAACATTTTTTTCCAGTGTCCTGAAAAACTTTTGGTGATTATGATAGACCCCTTCAAACTGAAGTCTATTATAATCAGCAAAAAGTTTTTCAGGAAGCTGAAAAAAATTGTCGTCCCAGTGTAATGTGAATGCAGAAAATGAATCATCCATTGCCACTATTGCAAAAAAATTGTCGAGTGTAATGATAATAGCTTTAGTTTTCAAACTACTTTCAAACCAGAACAGTACAATGAGACTGGAAGAAGACTTGATAGATTGGGTCAAGCTGGTGACAGTAATGTGTCAAGAGGTTGGCAGCCACAGAAGAAATAGTAAATTGTACAAAACCCACCATGTGTCAACAAACTCACTCTCCATTTATCAATGTAACATAGAATCACAATACATTTCTTCAGCCAATACTTGTTCTGCCCAAGTAAGGAGTATATGTGTAAATGCTTTAAATACTATTTACATTGAAATTTTCTCAAATAAATTTATATGTAAATTCTGTAAATTACAGCCACTACATTTTACAAAAAAACATGTCATACTGCAGTTTCCTTTATTTTGTCCAAGTAATATCACTTTATTTTTTCAATTCTTCTCTTATCACCTGCAGTTTACTTAATTGGTTGCCATTTATTGATTTAATCTATTAAAAATGTGGGTAATCAAATCAGATCTGGATGATGCTTAGATTCTATTTCTTTTGATTGTCATAGATGAAATAATGCTTCTGTACTTTCTGTCACTTATTTTTCCGCTTGTGGACAGTTAACATTTTATGATAATGTTCTTGCTATTAGCTTATATACAATATACTGAATATATTGTTGATCTAACTAGTAATTCAAATTATGAATTATATTGCTTTTAAAAGGTTATCAATAAAGACTTTCCAAACTGTAATGATAGTTATTGGATTATTTGAAGGACGTTAGCACAGTTATGTATTTAATTCTTGCTGCAATTGTTTGAGAAATCAGATACTGTATATTGTTCTGCATATGATGAAATGTGTTATATTTTCCCTATTCGTTTTTAAACAATTGTCTTGATCATTTGGCAAAATGCTCAGTGGAGGTTTATGTTATAGTTTTTACTTTACAGGTTTTATAACTTTTTCTTATATAGAGAAAGGCTGGTTTCTTATTAATGCCATGCAGAAAAAAATTATTCACTTTGCCCAACCATTTTTGCTCAATTTGATGAACGAAAATTTTCTTTCCATTTTTAAAAAAATATAATTTTGGTGATATTCTCATGGGTGGAAAATAATGTTCTTGAAGACGTTTTTGTTATTAGATTGGTGAGGTTTTGTATTTTGTGTGTGTGTGTGTGTGTAAATGTCTTCTCTTGCAATGCACAGTTTTACATTTTGTAGCCACTTAGGAACGACATTTTAAGCCAAATGCTCAAAGTCTGGTTACATGATCACAAAAAGAACCCAACTATTGGATCTTCAAATCTGGATTATAAATTCCCTTTTTTGGATCAGTCATATCTTTGATCAGTCACTAAGCGGTTGTTCTTAAGTTGAGGACTACCTGTAATGAAGAGCTGCTTTGCTCTGTATGTATTACTGAGGTTGAGATTCAAAAATGGAATCCGAATAAGGAGTAGAAGCAAAGAAGTACATATGACAGAAGGCACAAAGCAGGTCTCTGATACCTATAACATTATTCAGTGACAATCATAAGGTTTTTTTTACCCTTGTTAAGAAAGCAAATCAACAATGACAGCAGATAACAAGATGCACCAAGTCTGCCTCTCTAGCATACTCAGACTGAAAATGTGGATAAGCACTCTGCATATTTCTCCGTGTGTGCACTAAAGCAAAGCAAAGGAAATTAATAGCTGAACCTCAGAGTTTTAGCCAGTGCTGTATTGTCAATAGAAGGCATCACTTCTATTATTAGCTTTAAATGAACCTGAAAGGAGCCAGTCTCAGAGAAAGTACCCTAGTCCTGCAGCCAGTTTAAATTCATTAAGCCCACAAAAAGCCCCTGAGACAACTATAGATGAAAATCATTATTTACAAATCATCTAAGACAGATGATTTCATTCTCAACTATGATCATATAAAAAGATCTGTCTGCTTTTCTTTTCATAGCAAATCTCCAGGCAGATAAAGGTTCCCCCACCTTTCTCTTCAAAATTCAGTGAACATGATGGAAAATGTGGGTTTATTAGATTTGGTTGCTGTAAGCTACTATATCTGTTGATATATTCAAAGATAACAGGCCCTCAATCAGTTTATCATAGTAAACAAATCTGTAGGATCCATTTAAACCTTATTTCACATACTTTGGTCCTATGAAAACAACAATCATTTGCTTGGTATTATTTCTTTTAAAAATGGGGCTGTGGGAAGGTAGGCATTTTCTGGAGTGTCAAGGTGGCCCATAAGATTTCACCTCCTAACTGGTACTGCCAGGTCTATATATCATAGACCTAACATACAGTATATCATATATCAATATATCATAGTCATGCTGATCAGATCAGTTTCCAGTGAAGTATACACTACTGCATTTCTGACTTCTGCAAGAGTGGAGACAAATCTGGAGGGAAATTGGGTTTTCCCCAGTGATCTTTTGGATGGTTTCACCATGTATCTGGTCACCTTCTGGACTGGGGAGTTGGTAGAATGTTGGATGTAACTGCTTCTTAGCAGCTTATCTTTCCAGTTGTCATTCCTGGGGCACCTCTTGTCTTCTGAGGAGTTTTTGGAAATGAAATTAGTAAAGAAGTGCCTATAGGTGGTACGCAAGAAATGAATATACAGTAGTGGCCAAAATTGTGGAAAACTTTTGGGAAAAGCTAACAACACCACTTTTTTTGGAGTAGTACCATAAAATTATATATCAATGTAAAGATAATTTAATCAAAGAATATAATGCAACAAAGTTTGTTCAATTATCTGTATTCTATGAAAAGTTATAGCCAAGTAACCAGAAAAAGGAAGCACAACTTGCTTAGGTTGATATCAGGTAGCTTTCCTTCACCTGATTGTAGTCAATGAGCATGAGCATTTAGAGAGCCAATTAGGTGTCATCTTGTTTTGGCAATGAGCCAATCAGATCACAGTAGGATTCACTTATTGATGTCATGCATTGAAGCTGAGAGGAGGATATTTGTCAGTGTGTTATGTGATCGCTATCAAGTTGGTTGGAGTTTTTTTGTGTTCTTTCATTTAGTGAGCTTGTAAAACAAAATAAAATTAAAGTAATGGTGCAAAGGGTTGACTGGTCATCAAAAAAGCCATGTAAAATAGTATTATTAAGTGAACAAGGCTACAGTTATAAAGAAATTAGAACAAAAATTGGTGAAAACTTAACCAAAGGTGGCATTTCTAAGTTTTTGAAGAGGTATAAAAACACTCAGTCACTACAAAACCACACTGGTAAAGGCAGGAAAAGGTGCACAACAGCAAGTGATGATAGAAGAATTAAGAGACTGTGCTTACGTGACAGAAGAAAATCATCTGGGTATATACAAGATGAAATGGCGCAATGCAATTTGAAGTTGAGTGCAAGGACTGTTCGGCGCAGACTGCAGGAGTTTGGCCTAAAATCTAGAATTCCACTTTTCTCTCTCAAACAAAGTTTGAAAAACATTACATTCTTGATTAAATTATCTTTCCATTGATATATAATTTTATGCCAAAAAAGGGGTGTTATTAGCCATCAAACCTCAAAAATACACTTTTCCCAAAAGGTTTCCACAATTACTACTGTACACCTGTGACAAGTCATTTCCAACCTACGTCTTTCACAAGTGCATCTCAATATCAAACCAAACAATACAGTAATTATACAAAATTATCTAATAGCTCTCTATATAGGAGATATCATTTTAACTCTCTCAATAGTTCCCACCCATTAAAAGTTAATTATTTATCTCTTCTCTACTGTTAGCTGGGAATAAAATCCCAATTATTTCTGTGTGGTTTACTTTCAAGATAATTCATGGAAAAAGTCATCTCTCTCCCCCCACTCCCCCCCCCTGCCAGTTAACATGCATTATGATTTGTAAAATATGTGAAGAAAAGAGTGATTTTATTTTAAGGGGAAAGCACACTTCATTCACATAGCTGCATTCCAATGCTGAAGATACGCATACCTATCTGAATGCTGCAGAAATTAAGTACTGTCGTTATTTAAATTAAATTAAATTAATATTTAATCCAGTTAATATTTATTTTAATGAAAAAATTAATTTGATTTAAATAAATAATCATATCTATGTGTTCTCTTTGCCTCTGCAATATTCTGCTCACCCTTTGCTTCCCAGCACAATGTAGACTTTTCTGCTGATAAAACTTTTAAACTCAAGTTGTAAAGAGAAAGACTAAAATTAGCGTTCAGCCTGGCTGTTATATATCTCTGTTATGCAATGCAAAATAGCAATTTGCAATTACTCTTTCAAAATGCACATAATTAATGTTGTGTACTTTAAAACAGCTTTCATTTTTCCATTCTTTTACAAGATGAAGAAATAAGAACGTTACGCTCATATCTGAGACATCCTTCTTCTTCATTCAGTGCTCTTTCTCTCTCTCTCCTGTTTTGCATTTGTGCAAAATACTTCTGATAATTCTGCATATTTCCTTGTGTATTCCCTTCACGAACAAGTCATCAAAGAGACAGAGGTGAATGTTCTGCCATAACTGAAGAGCTATAAACATGTGTATGAATTCAGAATTTAAACATCCTATTGAGGACTTCATACCCTTGGGAAAGACACTATACCCAATTCATTATCTTTCCTTTGACAATGGCATTATTAGGAATGTAGTAAAATTAGTCTGTCATGCTGCTCATATCTGTCATTAAGTAAATGTTAAAGTCCATCTTTGTTAAAGAAATTGTTCTGTTGAAAATACCCCCTCTGAAAATAAAACTGCCCTTCATCCATCATGATGGCATCTGAATCCTAATGAAAAATACTATTAAAATGCGAAGTGTATTTAAAATGTCATACAGCAAACCATTGTGGTAATCTACTTGATAAAGAAAAATAGGGATATGGTTTGCTTGAAGTCTAATGATACGATTTGACTATTATTGTTGCAATTGATAAGGTCCCCTTTCTTTTACAAACAAACATGTTCCCTGTTAGAATAGACAGGATAAATAGGTCTGCCTTTTCTTGTTCATAATATTCAAAAAGGAGTCATGTATTGTTTTAATGAACTTTGGTTTATAGCCTTCTTCTGTATGATGTACAGTGGTGGGGACCTACCGGTTTGCTCTGGATCTTGCGAACCGGTAGTAGCGGCAGTGGGAGGCTCCGCCCACCTGCCTGGACGTCATCATGGATGCTGTGCAAATGCGCAGAAGGGCTGTGCATTAGCAAAGCAAGCTAATGTTGCCAACCGGTAATGAAGGTAAGTGGAACCCACCCCTGATGATGTAGTGATGAATAAGAAGTCTACAGTGTTATGATGTCAAGGCACAGGTAACTTTTCTTAAATGTTACCGAGAAGAGGTGAAAACCCGGTAAGTGTGTGTGTTTTTCTGGCAGCTAGCCACTGTTTAATATGTAAAGTCCTGAGTGCTCTCTGAGCTTGATTGTTTGCTTGAAGACATTTTATTATTAAACTAGATAACATAGCCAGTGACAGTGTGGAATTTGCTTCCTGTTTATATATAGTAGCTTGCCTTGCCGATTTCGATGGAGGTGTGATTTTCTCCTTAATTAAGGTATAGTTTACTGTTTGTTTGATTGTGTGCCTGGTGTTAATCCTTGATTGTCTGGATATTGGCTGCTGGAGAGGATATATTCTGGTGTTTTTGTTTCCTTCTTAGCATTTTTATTGTCTTTTGAATGGTGTGTAAATATGATTTATTTCTATGTGGCTGCTGATGGCTGATTTGTCTGAGTGCCAAATTTCCAGGAATTCCCTAATACTTTTGGATTAACCTTGGTGTAGGATCCTAACAATTTTCCAGATGAACCTATGGTTGAATCTGTCCATGTGTTTTGAGATTAAGGAGTTGCCATTGTGTCTTCTGACTGCTAGTAAATGTTAATGGATGCATTCTGCTAGACTTCTGTCTTTCTGCCCTGTTACAGTCTTTACACTGCATGTTGTAGCAATAGCACTTAGACTTATATACTGCTTCACAGTGCTTTACAGCCCTCTCTAAGTGATTTACAGAGTCAGCATATTGCCCCCAACAATCTGGGTCCTCATTTTACCAAGCTTGGAAGGATGGAAGGATGAGTCAACCTTGAACCAGTGAGACTTGAACTGCCGAACTGCTTGCTGGCAGCCGCCAGCTAGCAGTCAGCAGAAGTAACCTGCAGTACTGCGTTCTAACCACTGTGTCACCATGGCTCATGTTGTAGATGATTCCTGATTTTTTTCCTCTTGGGCTACTGGGTCTTTTGGTTTTCTTAAGATATTCTAAAGGGCTCTAGATGATTTGTGTGCTATAGTAGTGCCATGTAGTTGTAATAGTCTGTTGGTTATTTCTGAGATGTTCTTGATGTTTGGTAGGGTGATCCTTATCATAGCTTATGTTGGTTGTGCTAAAATGATTGGTCACAACACTTTTTAAGTTGTGTGGATATCCATTTTGTTGGAAAATGTTATATAGGCAATATTTTTCTTTTTTTCTGGTACTTTGGGTTGCTGCAGTGATTTGTACTTATACATTATTGTATAACTCTTATGTGGAAGTAGTTTCCATTCAACTGCAATGGAAGCTCTGATGTTCCTGAAAATCTCAAGTAGTTTCCCGTAAGACTTTCAGAGATTGGGGTACCCACCTTTTCTACGCCTGGGAACACAATCCAAAAGTTGAAACAAAGATTTGAGCACTTTCACAAAATGATTGCAATACAGTGGATGGTTTACAAAATGGTGTTTTATTCAGGAATTGATAGATTTAAGAAACAAATATCTACAGTACATTGTAATCCTCAATTCCGACAATGAAGAGAATGTGAGGTTGGGAAAGGGGAAGCTGAATGGGGGCCTTTAAGCAGAAGCTACACAACCATTTCACTGACCCAGGATGATTTAATTTGGATTTCTACACTGTGCAGGGAATTGGATTCAGTGGCCTAAAAAGTGCCTTTCAACTCTAAGTACAAAAAACAGCACACACCACCAGAAGTGAAAATTGAAGAATGGCTCAGATAGCTTTTTAGCCATTCTACCTTTGTTGTCGGCTAGATATCAACAAAGCCAATCCTGAAAGCTTGCAGGGATTGTACAATATCTTGAACATTCACAAAAGGTCTGAAATAAAGCAATTCCGTTTTAGGGCAGACTCTTAACCCTAAGCAACTCCTTTCATGCCAAATGAAAGTTAGATGAAACTCATAATAAAACATTATGGCTTATGGCAGAATTAATTAGAATTTGAGGTGAAGAACTTTCTTATTATTAGAAACAATTAAAAAAAAGGTGAGAAATGTTCAGCAATACATTCAGTAATATGGAAAAGAATGAGCAAAACATGAATATGCCTAATTATTTATCTGGAAATTAAAAACAACAAGTAAACACCAGCAGAAATGTTAATCATTCAACCACAAAACATCATTATATCTATTAATCACAAAATGTATTCATAGATATAAATATATATACCACATATTGTGCTGTGTCACATTTCGAGGTCTAATTTGTGGGAACTGTTCAGTAACACTGCAATGATTGTTACCCACATTCACAAATTAAATTCCAATAACTTTTTAAAAAAACCTACGGTGATCAGGGCACATTTTTCCAACCAGTAGATGGGGATTATGCATGCAGCACCATGTGCCATAAAAATGCTGCCCTATTGCAGTTTCTGTTTATTGCTGCATGACCTACTATATATGAGGTTAACAGATCTGTTTTTTATTATATACTTAGAAAATGCATTTAAACTGGTTTAATGCATGTTAGTTTTCAGTAGGGATTGTCTGAGCGAGGGTCTCAGATATACATGGCAGTTAAAACCCTGTACCCCTTTTGATCTCTTTCACCATCATAGGCACCTACAAAAGGATGGGATATACTATTATTTTTGGAATTAGAATATCACACTATTGTTGTTACTACCCATTGTTTTATTTTGTTTTTAATTTGGATGCATTTCTTTGGATTCTTTCCTGCATTCCACTTTGGATTCTTTCCTGCTTTCCATTAGTAAGTACAACCATGTACTGGTATTTTCTCACCAACAATCCAGAATGCTGGTACCAACCATATTCTCTTAGATATGTCTCTGTAGGTTTTCTTGATCTGCTTCTCCCATACCCATCTTGCTTTCTCTATCATTTCCAGCTTGCCTGATTTAGGTTTTGAATTCGTGCCCATTCTCCATACTCCTGCAGTGATCCAGCATTGCTCAATAACTGTAATTTTATTTAGGTTTGCCGTATTCTAGTTTAGTTTTATTTTTAGTTTATTCTTGTTTAGTTTTGCTGGACGTTCTTAATTAGGACACACTCTCCTTAGTTCATCATCTTGCAGTCTTCATTAATACAGTAGATTTTTATATAAAGGTCAGTATTTAATACATTGAGAAAATAAGATAATGAAACAGAGATTATCTACTTCAAGAACAACTTTCCTGGGTAAGCATACTTACCCATTTTTAGAAAACTTACACTAGTTAGAAGTTCAGTAATTTAAAATTTCTGAACTTCTGTATGGAAAAATATACCATAGAAAGAAAATATCAGATCTTCTACCAGGAGATGGACATAACCAACTGGTGGCTGGGAATATGATGGAATCCAGGTATTTCACTTCCAAAGTTGTCTGTGTGGTCTAAATTCTATAAACACAGAGGAAGAGACTAGTATTCATCTTAAATAACCATTTTTATACGTAAAATTTAAGCAGATTATGAGTAAATGAGGAAGTGCTATAAAGCTGCATAGTGACAGTAACTCCATTAAAACAAGATGACATTACTTTCAAACTTAATTTGTTTAAAAAGTTTTAAAAATAAATGCCACTCCAAAAGTGAGTGAGAAAATGCAATGCAGTTTTATGAAACTCAACTGAAGTCATTCACTGAATATTATGGTAGAATCTGGAGCACATTGTGGGTTAATCGTACAGTGAAAATAACAGTGGTAAATGTTGACAGAAATGTTTCTTCAGATTTATAAAGAAGATACATGTCATGAAATTACATGTAGTAGAAGGTTGTGAAGCTATACCATGTCCTTCACTGATGCAGTTATCAGCTTTAATTTCTGCCACCATTGTCAATGATTGTGACATATTGTAGAGGGAAGTAGAAATGGCCTCAAAGGACAGTAGGAAGAACTAATACCAAGGCAACAGTAAGATAAGTGGGGATTGAGCCCTGGCCAAGAAAACAATTTGAGAAAACATTTCAGACAAGCCTCCCTCTAGTTCACACAAAGATAACTTGAAGGACAGGGAAGTACATTCAGACCTGCAAGATTGAGTTACTATATCACAATAAAAACAGTCCTGAAGCATATGACATTGATTCCTTAGTCATGTCTGTCTTGTTGAGCTGATACCCATCTCTGCTCCACATATTTAGAATACTGGTGTGTTAACCTTTTGAGGTAGACCAAATCAGGAAACAGATACTACAAGAAATCCAGACATGATACTTTATCATTGTAAGACAACATAACAGAGTCTTAAAAGCAGGTCCAAGTCTTTCTCTGCCCCATCTTACAAAATCAAGACTGGGATATTTTGAATGTCTTTCTAGTTTTCACTTCAATCTGTGCACTGTAATTTTTTTTTTCTCTAAGTCCCTCCTTTCTGGCTCTTTACACAGTGTACATATGGTGATTTATTCTGTTAAAGGGACATTAAGCCAGTACTATTCCCCTCTGTGTTAAGCTCTAAGTACAATATTAGCATTGGCTTCATGTCAACCTTCTTGTAATACATTTTGACCAAAATAGATTTAGGTGGTTGGGAGCATCATCAATAGGAGACAAGAGGCCATCACCAGGCTCAAGGTTGACTCAGCCTTCCATCCTTTCTAAGGTAGGTAAATTGAGGACCCAGTTTGTGGGGGGCAA
>JANHFK010008405.1:27956-44934 GCA_036250565.1 Sibynophis collaris | reverse complement strand
TGCTTTGGAGAATAGCTTGACTCCTTCTTCTTTGTGGCAGCCCCTGAGATAGTGGAACACTGTTATCATGTCTCCCCATGTCCTTCTTTTCGTTAAACTAGACATACCCAGTTCCTGCAAGCGTTCTTCATATCTTTTAGTCTCTAATCCCCTAATCATCTTTGTTGCTCTTCTCTGCACTCTTTCTAGAGTTTCCTGGTTGCTACAAGTTCGCACCAGTTTTCATGGACCGTTGGTGGAAATTTGGTCAAGGTCACAGAACCGGTAGTGATGGCCAACTGGCCATGCCCCCAAACTGGTTGCCGGTCAAAAGCCTCGGCCGCCATGTTCATCGCCGCCATGAGAATTGTTTTGAGAGAGTGCTCCCGCACCCTTTGTTTACACTGAATAAAATGTTTCTTTTACTTACGATGTTTTTTTCTTCAATTTATTTGTGTCCTCCTTTTCATTGTAAAAAAGTTGGTCACCTTAAAGGTTGGCAGAATGCAGGTCCTGTAAGGACGGCTATAAATCAAAGGCCCCCAATCTCATCTCAAGCCACACTTTTTATACTTTTCTTCTTACTGACATTACATGCGTCACAATTTCACTTCCTTGTTCTTTCTTACTGACCCTCACTTTCCGCAAACCCCTGTGTACATTTGAAAATCTCAGTCATTTGTTACTTTCAGTTCCTTATTTCCCACAGTTTCATTCTTCCAGTTCTAAATGTATCCACACAGGTACTGTACTTTTCAGAGTATAAGATGCAATTCCCCCCACCCTAAAATGTCAGTGCATCTTATAGACAGAATATGGCCATTTTTGGACTCCCAAACTCCTCCCCACATGTCCAATTTTTGGCAAAAATAGGATGCGCAGAGTGTTTGAGAGGCCTGCAGAGTGCTCCTGGGAGCTGAGGAGGCCAAAAACTTTTTTTCCTTGTTTTCCTCTTCGAAATCTTGGTGTGTCTACTCCAGTGCGTCTTATAGCCCAATAAATACAGCTCATACTTGGTAGAAACATATCACACAAGTCAGCACATTAGAAATATTTCTAGTACATTTTACAATTATGGTAATTTGGTTCATTAAAGCCTGCACCTAGGCCTTATTACCTATAACTTTTAAATGGGATTTTTTTCCCCTTTTCTCACACTTTCTATCCATCAGTTCTAGGAAACTGATATAATGTTGGACCCGTGACAGAAATTATACAGGTTCAGAATCCTGGGGAGTTATTAATCAGTGGATTAATGCGAATGCTCCAACACTGGAAGTTTTTAAGAAGAAGTTAGCTAACCATTTGTCTGAAGTGGTGTAGGGTTTCCTGCCTAGCAGGGGGTTGGACTAGAAGACCTCCAAGGTCCCTTCCAACTCTGTTATTCTATTCTATTTTTATTAAGGATATGAATGAGAGACATCACCAAGAGATGACTTTTTAGGATGAAGACAATGGTAAAATAAAATTTATTAACCCTCATGATGAATATGTGATCTTATATCTTGCAAGGATCTTTAAATCGTTTTGCAGTTGTTCTCCAAGCCCTCCGATGTTACAAGTAAACATTCACTCTATAAGGAGGAAAAAGAATTCTTCTCTATTTACTTTTCTGTATAATACTCTTCTTTCTATAATCTGTTCTGTTTAATCATCAAAACTATAAATTATAAATTCATTTTTTTCTGTTTCATACAAAAAAAATCCATAAGGGGTAAGAATTCTCTTCTCTTTCACTGATTGGCTAACGTGTGTGAGAAATATGCTGAAACTCAGTTACTTTCCACATCCCTTTCCTGTTTAAAAATGGAACAATCTCTGAATGAAGATGAAGTTGAACACGTGAGATGAATTAAACTGGCCTGTTTTTTATTTTTCAAGAGGCTCATTTGTATGAAAGATGAGGACAGATTTTAAATCAAGATCTGGAGCGGCAGCCAAAACTGTTAGCATGTTGAGAGAACCAGTGCAATGTGGGCCAGGTTTATTAAAAGCTGTATTTTAGCCAATCCTCTGAAATACTAAACAAAACCAACACTGAAATATATTTTGAAGGAAAACAAAGAGCATCTGGTTCTCTTTGCTGGTATACATAGCTGGAGAAAATATTGGCAGAACATTTGATTACTAGAAAAAAGACAGCTATGTGCAAAGAAAGCCACAATATAGAATCAAATGTCTGAATGTGTGCGTATTTGGACAAAACATCTGCAAAGGTTGGCCCAGGAAGGAAACAGGTTCTAGGTTGAGCAAACTGAGCCTCACAGGATATGGACCTCTGTGTGACCATGACAAATTGAGATTTTCAGTGAGGGGTCATTGCAAAACACTTGTAAAGGTTGGGAGGTCATTTTAAGCATAAATATGGTGGACGGGAGACAGACAGCCAACAGTGGCAAATGAAAAGCAGTGGACGCATTCTGCCATGCTTCTATGGACACCTCAAAGTACACAAATACAACATACCTCTTCAACCGATTGTATCATTACTAGGGACCCCAATATACGACCTAGCCAAAGAATTTACAAAAACGTTACTTACATAGTTGGGTAATGAAACATTTTCAAGCAAACAGCCAGGCTCAGAGGGCACCAAGGACTGACCATTTCACTTTCTTTCCCAGTCCCTCATTGCAGGCATCTTTCTACCAATTGATCAGTTTCTTGCTGATCAGACATAAGTAGTAAAAGTGTAATGGGGTGATTAAAATCAGGATTTAACTACATTCCATGGAAGACTAAGATTTTGTAAGAACTAGTTTGGTGAAAGACTAAGGCAGAAAAAATTGTTCAAACAAAGCCAACTTTCTGTCAGTAGAGCTTTGTCACTTAATCAGTGATTCTGGAATTTCTTTCTTTTAAAAAAATGCTGGCAAGAAAAGATAAAGGCATGAATAGGGAAATCTCACAAGGACTTCTGTACTTTAGTCATTTCTATATGAGCATTTTACTCTAGTTCAGAATTAACAGTGGGCGCTATTGGATGAGATGCTGCTAGCACTTTACACTTATGTTACACTTTTAAAAAAAATCTGAAACACAACTTTTTTTTCTTTAGAAGTACTAGAGTTGTAAGTAGCTCCTTCTATTGAGAGAAAATGACAACTCCTTTTGCCTGTCCTTGGTTCCTAGGTTCATCTAAAACCATCCAGTCTTGAATCCCAGCTGTATTTTAAAGTTAACCTCCTGGAACCTCTTTGCACTGTTTAGGACATTTTTCTTCCTCTCCTTTCCCCTGGCTGCCATGCATCCTTGGTTACAGATACAGTATTGGGGAAAGCACCTGGTTGCAAAAATGCTGACAATCCTTTCATCTTCAGGTGTTTTCTCATGCAATATAAAGAAGGGACAAGAAGGCTTGGTTGGTTCCTTTGTTGTTCTTACACACCACTATCCTTTACATAGCTTTCAGGACAGCAATGAATATAAGAAGGTGGATTCTTTTTTTTTTTTCCTTTTCTGATTGAGTAGGGGAGAATTGTTTGTCCAAGACCTAGGGCAACTCAAAGGATAGGGCACTAAATGTAATGACCCAAATACAATATGTTCTTTGGTCTGTTGGAAGGGGCACAGATTGTCTTATGGACAGTTAATGGACTGGCTGAAACTTTATATATTATTTTTGGGAAATCATGGAGAATTAGTGAAGTGCCAGGTGGCCAGAGAAGAACAAATGTTATTTGTATCTTTGAGTGGGGAGGAGAGGAGAGAAAAAGATCTACTAAAATACAGGAAAATTGATTTGATAACAATACCTGAAAAGTTTATAGAGTAGTTTATAAAGAAATTTATTTCCTTTGTTTTCAAAGTTCTTTACAGATATTTCTTCATGAACTGCTCTACATGATAATTACAAAACTTAGCATAGGTTTGTCAAATAAAATTTTTGCTAGATTAATTCTATCTCCTTTTTTAAAAAGTCCTTAATAGACATTGGGAATGTTGTAGACATAATATATCTTGATGTTAACAAAGAATTTCAAAAAGTTCCTATGATATGCTGATTAGCAAACTAACTTGTTTTTTTAATGTTACCAGTAGGGTATAAACCAATATAATTATCAGTCAACAACATAACAATAAGCTATTCAAAAACACAGCTCAGAGGGAATAAAACTAAGTGTGGTTTGGTCCTTTCCCATTTGAATTTATGAAGTGAGTAAAGGGAAAACATACTGTAAGTTTCTGTTTGATATGTTCTGAAAAAGAATGATCTTTCCTTCAACCCACATTTTAAATAAATAAACAAGTCCTTGGATTAAGGTTATTGGAAAAGGAAACATATAGAACTGAATCCTGAATTTTTAAACTTCAAATATACAAATACCTCTGTTTTTCCAGAAGCTTGTTCAATTTTTGGATGGAACAGCATAAATAAACTTTAGAAGGGGAAAATCCTTAAAAAATCTAGGGAGAAGAAGGGGGAAGAAAGCTTCTACAGTTCTATTAACTCAACTCAGAAGATCACGAATGTTATAATTCATGACAGTGCACCTTAGGAGGTTTTTGAAAGAGCAAACAATCAATAAACCCTGCACAACTGTATCCATAGAAGTAGATCACAGCAGGCTTGATCCTATAAATATATCTGAGGTTGCCTGTCAAAGTTTACAGGGACAAACCACAGCCAAAGTTTGGCCTCCAGGCTGGACTCTTCTTGCCACAGTGCCAGCCCCAAGCCATTACCTTCTTCTACCTTCAACTCTCTTAGTTCCCATTGCTATATTTCTTGCTCCATTTAATATATCCAGACTTGCTATCTGATCCTTGAAACAGACATTCTTTCCTTAGACTATTTTTATACAATGCATATGCTTGGCCAGGATTCTCACAGCTGATGTTTATGGTTTGGTTATGTCAGGCTGGTTTCCAATGTCTGCCCCTCCAGCTAATCCTTCCTAATGCTAATATTTTGCAGAAGAGTATCTCCCTTGAAGATGCTGTCTTCCTGATATTGTGCCACCTGTAGGAATAAAGATACATCTGTTAGAGATCTCTCTATTCTACTTGCTACACCGATAATTAAAGCCTCATCTCTCTTCATTCTCTTACATTGTGAAAATAAAAATTTATATTACATAATAAACCCTCATTGATGATGAAAATGTGGCTATTGATTATATGCCATCATATCATTTTTCAATGCCTAGTGATCACATAGATAGATTTTGTCCATGGTGATCTGTCCCTAAACAGAACTTTCAGATGTTACCACATGTAAAAGTCCCATCTTATAGAAAGAATCCCAAATAGATCTATAGATTCCCAAGATTTCGATATGCAAAAAGTTCAATCATTTCTTCCAAGTTCCCAGATGGCCTTGCATATGGAAATCCCTGTTTCCTAGCTAGGTGCACTTCCCTTAAAGAAGATCATGTTGCATGATGGAATTCCCTAGCTTGCTGGCATTTTTTAGAGGCTACAAAGATAAAGGGACAGGTTAGGTATTCATAGCACAGCCTACTAGCAACAAGCAATTTGGTCCTATATAAGTCTAACTGGAATAATAACAACAAACTGCAGTAGAAATAAAATGGCTGAAAACGTGCACAATGAATAAATTCAGCAGTTAATTCCACAGGGTAGATCTCCTTCTGGAGGAACCTGCTGGCTAGAAGACACCCCGAACTACTGGATTGGGCTCATTCCCAAGACAGGAGAATCAATTTACTGTTGCCACTGATGAATTAAACATGGTCTTTAGTATGTTTTGGAGTTGTTTAATGTTAAAGTGTGAATATATTTTACTTTACCACACTTAAGCTTCCTCTGTTTATGTGGGAAGGCAATAAAAATACTTTGTTATGTCTTTTCAAAGCCTTTATTACTGGTGACTTTCAAAGAGGAGAACACCTACCTTATATTCTCTGATTGCTTTCTATGATCCCATAAGTTCTTCTGGTCAGTCCCCCAAAGGACCTATATTTTGGGCTGGACCAGAATGCAATCACCCAGGCAGGGAGAGGAGGTTTCAGTGGAGCTAATTGGTTAGCCTTGAACTTTTCAGCCTGTCTCAATTTACAGGATGTTTTGATGGGGTACCAGTCCTTGGAGAGAGGAAGGGGGGGAAATAACCCCTCTAGCATGGCCATGCCTGATTTGAAGGATGGCCTAGCTCTGACACCTTAACAGGGAAATCTAATCCAAAGCAAGCCTCGCTGCATTGAATGAGATTTACTCTAGGTCAGCGCATATCATACTACACAAACTTACTCCATTTCCAGCTCAAGGCTGAATAAAACTGAGCAACAGAGAAATAAAAGAAGATCTCCACCTGGATCGGTTTTTTAAAGGTTGTTTTTTTTAAATCACCTAGCTTGAGGAAACTCTGAATTTTGAATATTGAAAGTTAATCCTAACGAAAAAAATCTTATTGTACTGACCCTGTGCATTTTTTTCTTGAAAAACAAATCTGACTTTATGCATATCAATTCCCTTTATTTCTTTCACAAGCTGCAGCTGGGTCAGATAGAGCAATATATTCACTCATAGATCACCGAGGGCACATCCTCAAGCACTGATTTATTACTTCTATTAATACTCTAAACTTTCTCCAAAGAAGAGAAGAGTTTACCATACAAATGAACCTCCAGGTGGTTCCTGTCTAGATAGCCTGCAAGGCTACACCTGCCTTTTAGCCTTCATTCAGTAATAAAAAACAAATAATGCAACCAGCAACTTCAGCATTCCCCATCAGTCTGACCTTAATAATTCATTAATAGTTTGAGCCTCAGCCTGTTGAGGATCACGATCAGACAAATGAAGAGCAACTCTCTCCCACCAACCAAGGCAAGGGAGATTTATTGTAAGTTAAGATAGACGTGACCCTCAATTTTAATTTTATGTTCTGATTATCAAGTTAAAGCCTAACTCCATCTGGGATGATGGGGCTGGAGTGGGATGGGGAGGAGTATATATTGAATAATATTTGAGACCAAAGCCCATGAGTCATTTGTGTTCGTATTTTTCTGGCCAAAAATTTAAGTCTTATCTAGTACTGGAGAATGTTAACAATTTCTGATCCTGACTGACATCCAAGAATAATACTGAAGCTAATCCAGAAAGAACTCAACATCAGTAATGTGCTCTGTAGCCAGACCAGATTAATTAGCCTTGCTCACTGATTTTTAAACATTCAACTTCACATCACTGATCTAATCTACAAAGTTCATTAAAATGGAGCAACATCATTCAGAGAGAACAGGGTGGAAACAGGGAGGGAGAGAGGCTGGTTTCAAGTTCTGGAGCACTAAAATCACTTCATCTGTAATTTCAGGGAGCCACTATTTTAGAAATATGCTGAAGAGTGGCTTTTAAAAACAAGCCATGTAATTTTTGAAAGGTAACCCCTTTTGAAAGATAATCCCCAATCATGGATGGATTCATGAGAATTCCTGCCTTTACTGCCCACAACTCCGCTCTGCCAAGCCTTAGTTTCTAAAAGTGATTCTTCAGAAGGGGAGGGCTTCTCTGATTCAGATATTGAGGGAAGCGCAGTGTGTGTGTGTGTGTGAGGGAGAGAGAGAGATAAACTGGACATTGCTCAGTGGCTTAAAAACTGAGCTTCTCTACCTTGGGTTCTCATCTTCTGGATAATGACAAAGTTATGAATGTTGCTGGAACTGAACAGATTCAGTATCCTGACTCTGAAATTAATGATGATTCCATGTGAAGCAGAGGTAATGCTGATAAAACTCACACCTAGGAGAGAGACAGATTCATTACAACTGCTTCTTTAATTCAGAAGTTTAGGAAAATATTTTAACAAATTTAAGCAAGATTCTCCCCAGGGTCTCTCCTGCACTTGAATTTATGTCCTCCCCACAAGGAGTGTGACCAAAAGCCATGGATAATTGCAGAGCTGATCCCTTTGTGCCCACAGCCCACCAAAATGAAGTAAACAGCATTTAATCTTGGTCTGTTGTGCAGATCTGAATAGCTGAAACTAAACTGTTAAGCAAGAAGATGGAGTACATACAAAGTGTTGACAGTGTGAGGCTCCCGCTCCACAATGCAAGTGCTCCTCATCTTCTTATTTCCCTGATGCAAATTCCCTCATTACATTCCTCATCAGGTTGACAATTTAATGCTTTTGGATTGTAGCTGCACTATGGATGATTTTAACCAGTTACCTTTTCATAACCAAATGGTAGAGAAGCGATGTTGCCATCTGCTTATTCAGCTTTTGTGGTGCTATTGTTGTTTTCCTAAGCCAAAGGAGGAAGAAACCAGTTTGGTGTAGTAATTAAGGCATCAGGGCTAGAGACTGGGAAACACTGAGTTCTAGTCCTGCCTTGTGCCAGTTATTCTCTCACACACTAGGAAGGAGGCAATGGCAAACCACTTCCAAAAAACCTGCCAGAAAAACTGCAGGGACTTGTCCAGACAGGAGTAGTCAAGACTGATTTGAAGGCATCTAAGAAAATAATAAAAAGGGAAAGGAAGAGAAAGGAATATTTGACTTTCTTTCCTTGAGATCAAAAACTACCAGTACTTCATCTCATCTTATTTCATCCCTTGATCTCACAGTAACTAAGGAGACAGACAGGATGAGCTACCTTGGGACATCAGTGTCTTTTTATCTCTTTTTAACAGGATCCAAAGTTAGATAAGTATAAATCCTCCCACTGGAGGCTTCTAATAATTAATGGGTCACCTGGAATGATACCTGATGTTAGATTGCAATCAACTGAGGAAATGGCCAGAGATGGTTTGGCCAAACATTTTTTTAAACTTGCAAATATGTATATATGGATTTATGCCATGAACTTTAAACTGGCTGGTTTATCTCTACAAATATTTTACCAAAACAGTTTTAACTATATCCAGGAATTGTATCTTGAGTTGTGTTATTATTTTCCATTATGAGTTGTTTTAAAATTACAAACCTGTGCAGAGGATATGTGATGGGTTCCCAATACGTGTGTGTTTGGACAATGATTATTAAGTTCATATTTACAGCTCTGTTCCTGATACTGGCTGGGGCTGAATGCTAATTCGGCCCATTAAGGCAGCCATCCTTCAGGGCAGAATGGATATGTGTAAGATTGAACTCTAAGTTATTCTTGGAAACTGTAATGGTTGGCAAAAAAGACATCCTAAACATCCATGCTTCTGTCAAATTAACTGTTGACTTTCAAGGTTATAGTTATAAGTTTCTAAGTGGCGAGAATGCTGACTCAGGCCTCATGTTGACTTATGCTTGGAGCATTTCCATCTCAGCTTCTTCTGGTTTGCTATTTAATTTTAATTAGTAAGTCTATCACATCGGCTTTGTACTCGACATACCCAACAGAGCAAGTGCTGCAAGAGGACTTCATTGTCCACTAGGTGGCTCAGCCCGTCATGCTAAAAAGGATTTGTGAGTCAGCCAAACAATGTCTGGGATCAGTAATTCCCAATCTCTTAATTCAGGTCACTCCAGATCACTCAGCATTGATTCAGAGTTCTTCCTTCACAGCTGATTGTGTGCCAGGCTGCCCTCCCATGCCCAGAATGATTTGTCAGGCTACTGGCACATAAGGCTCCAGGCACTACCAGAAACAGAAATAGATACGTTTCAGGAATAGGTACTTTGGAATATGCTGAGCGGTAAAATGTGTACATATTCTCTTTGCATCCCATTATGTATATGCTCCTTTTTGGCAATCAGATCCTTGTGGGAAGTAATCACAAGCAGCAAAAATACAATGTACATTTGGACTGATTATGAGTAATATCAAGAATACCAGCAGGGGTAAAATTCCATCAAGATAATACAGTATGTGCAGATGTAAAATTGAAGCCAGGAATCTGTTTGAATGGATTTATTTGTTTTATTCCATTTTTTTTGTGGGTTAAAAAACATTAAAATGTAAATACAAACACTTTATGGCAGCAACAGATGAACACCAAGCAAAAACGCTACGCATAATAAGAATGAAAGATTTATTAATGCAAAGGTATAACAGAAACGGCCAAAGAATGTCAATACAAATAAATTTTAGTGGATAATCCATCCCCACCCACCAAAACCAAGGTCTGTTGTGGATATCTCACAATGTGGCTTCAGGTAAGGGCAAAACTTCATACGAAGACAGTTTGTATAATATGTTAAGCCCAAAAGTTCTGTTAATTAGCTCATAATGCCATTTCCTTGCTGTGTTATCTCGCTATCCAAAACAAAAATGGCTATTGCTGGGGATTTGCTTAGAGCAGACTTCAAGTCTAGGATTTTTTTCTGGAAAGCTAGGCCCAGTTTGTGAAACTCCAAAATGGGATCCATTTCAAATTTGGACCAGTGGTGGGTTTCTACCGGTTCGCCCCGGTCCGGGTGAACCGGTAGTGGCAGCGGTGGGAGGCTCTGCCCAACTGCCCAGACGTCATCACGGACACTCTGCGGATGCACAGAAGGTTCTGTGGATTTCCAGAAGCACCACACACGAGCAAAGCGCACATGCGTTCTCGTTGCAGACAGGTAGCGAAGGTAAATGGAACCCACTACTGATTTAGACCACATAGTAAGCTCCAAAACTTGCATCCTGCAAATATACAAATTGTTATTAAGGTTTGAAACAGAATATGGGCAGGTTACAGACTGTATGGTGACATGGGCTACAAACTTTAGTTATAATCAGGGATGTGTTCCACTTACCTTCGCAACCAGTTTGCAATGGGAGGGCTCACGCGGCACTTCTGCACATGCACAGAGCATCTGTGATGACATCCGGCCGGGTGGGCAGAGCCTTCTACCCTGTTACTAGCGGTTCTAAGAACCGGAGCAAACCAGTTGAAACCTACTACTGGCTATAATATAAATATGTGTAGATGGGAGAAACTGTGGGAAACTGGTGTTACATTTACGTTCTGTCATAATTTAAAAGAGAATTTTAGAAAATGGTGTATCAATGGTATTTGACGCTGGCAAAACTGGCTAAAATGTATAAATGAATATCAAATCAGTGTTGGAAGTGTGAGAAGGAAGAGCTGGCTTTTTATCATGCATGGTGGACTTGTGAAAAAGCAAAGGAATGTTGGGTGCAAATTCATACAGTAATGCAAAAGATACTGCGGATTAATATTACAATGAAACTAGAATTATTCCTATTAAAGTTTATGGATAAAAAATAAATATGGAAAATTAATCATTATATGGTATTTGTGGCTAGGTTATTGTATGCAAAAAATTGGAAAAGTAATGAAATATCTACACTGAAAGATTGGATTGTAAAATTAACCGAATGTGCAGAAATAGAGAAGACAGTCTGAAAAACAACATATTTTTTTGGAACTGGAAGACTGAAAACTGTATAAAGACTTTTTGTTGAAAGAAGAAAAACCTGAATTGAAGATTGTTGGGTTTAGGGGTTTAAATTTAATTTAAGGGCCAAAGAGAACTACGGTACTTGATAGAAAGGAGGACGAAAGGCATAAGAATGTTTTGATTTCTTTTCATTCCTTTTCTTTCTTTCTTTTTACCTTTTGTTTGTTTGCCTCATATACTTTTATTGTATATTAAACATAAAATCAAAAAAAATATTTTAAAAAATGCATCTGCAAGAGAAGCAAAATGTTAATAGTGTTTGGGAACTACGTTTTCTTTTGGCTTAGTGGATCATACAAACACAGCCAAAGCTAGTCGCTCACCTGAACTAGCAGAAAATATTGTGGGAATAGATATCACAATCTGGGCCCAAACAGTTTAAGGCTTCGACGTTTGCCCAGCAATATACATGAAATAGTGATCCTCAGGGAACAGGGGAGGAACTAGGTATGAAACATCGCCTGGGAAGGAACCTGGAAGTAGAGACTAAATAGAAAGCAGAACATATTGGCCAAATGCCTGGAAGTGACAAGAAAAAAATGAAAAAATGGGTTCTATTTAATTCCAAGGCATGCATTTCCCTGAGATGTCAATGAAACCCTGGGTCAAGAATCTTTACACGTCCTGTCCCCAGCACTCCCCCCTCCCAAACCAGCAGTTAAATTGTTCACTAACCCAAACGGCTGAAACTCTTATAAGCTGGCATTATTGTAGGCCGTGATCTCATTATCACAGCAGACAATTAATAATCACTTCATAATGAGAGACAGCCACTAGATATTCTGTCCCATATGTTTACTCTCATTTGTATTTTTAAAACTTTTGTAGTAAAAGTTTTAAAGAGAAATAAGCAATTCACACATGCACAAAGCTAATTCAGCATACTTTATGGGAATATGGGATTTAATAAAATGTAAGTATATTATAAATTGAAAAGGGAATTCAACTTATTTTTTTTATTTTAATGTAAACCATTTCCCGTAATTGTTCAGCTTTGCAACATTGCCACCAATTTTTTTTTTTTACATTATCTGACCTAATTGCTAATATTTTTAAAACAGTTTTAAAAAATAAACTATCATAATATACAGAGGTGGGCGTCACATACTGTAACAACCAGTTTGCCCAGAACCAAAAAGGCCTTCCCCATACGTGTGCAGCATTGAAAAAACGGTGATTATATAGGACAGGATAGCGCCAGGGCAGCCACTGGTTGGAACTACTGGTTTGCCCGAACTAGTCTGAACCGGCACCACCGCTGATACTATACCAATGTTAAAACATCTTATACCAATTTTGTTTAAGTACAGTACCTATCCTTTGAAATAGAAGAGGCAACTTGTGTTGCTCAGGGCCTATATGAAATTAGTAATCTTGCTTTATCATTTGATACATTTATTTCCCTCCTATTATTCATTTATCATACGTCTTCTGATTTATTTCCAAAACGCGGCAAGGAATCACAGAGGCGAGCGATTGAAATTAACACAACGTTTATTCTAACAACAGCTAACAACAACCCACAGGCTTACCGTTTGACAGCTCCTTAAATAGGGGGAGCTGTCCAACATCTGACCAATGGCGGGGCTGCAATTTCCCGCTGGCAGGCAAGCCACGTCTTATCCAATCAGCGGCTAGAACCATTCTAGCTTCCCAAGTCCTGCGTCGGAAACGTGAGGACTTAACATCTTCAAGTTGGAGTCAACTTTTAGCAACCAGACAGGTACATCTTCTCCAGGAAAAGCTGTTCCCCCTCCTGGCCCTTGAAATATTTCACTGGGGAATCCATCATGACTGTAATAGAGTCCTTTCACTTGATTCTAGTCATCTTCTTTTTCATGTTTATCCAGCATTATAGGCTTCTCAAGAAGTGACCAAAATATGACAATTTAACCCTGATCAAGTGAGAATTCTGGAATGATTTGTTCTGTGACCCATTTGTTTGTTTTCTTGAGTGTCATGGTATTCTCAAGGGTTTTCTCTAATATCACAGTTAAAAGATGTCAACCTTTCTATGATATTATTTCAAAATCCAACTTTCACTTGGACAGAAGGTGAAACCATTATTTCCACAATCATCCACTAAAAGTAAATGTAGGGCGATTTCAGAATAGAGCAAAAGGTGGAAAGCTCTGTATTTCAAATGCAAATTAGCTGTGGATTTAACAGGTGATACCTGTTCTCAGCCCCTGAAACAACCTGCCAAAGGAAGCCAAACTGGCTCCATCTTGACTGGCCATTGTTGATGGGCAAACATTTAAATTCCATCAACCTTTCTTTGAGCATTTGACTCATTTCTGGGGAAAAAATAGTTTAATCTGATGTGTGCTGGTTACTTCTTTCTTACTCATGCATTTTAATTTTAATTCTAATTAGGGTACTTTAACTAATGAGTTTTTAATTATATTTTAATTGATATGCATTTTAGTTTTTTCCATATTTTAGTTATATGCTCTGGTCTATATTGTTAATGGATAGAAGGACAAAATGTTAAAAACTAAACAAAAAAAGTTATGTAAATAGCAAGAGCCCTGTCTTGGTTTGCATTTACCTACGCTACAAGAGAAATCACCCACACTTTTTGGAGCTAATGTTTAGAAGTTGCAGAACATGTGCTCACACCTGGGAAGCTTACTCATTCACAAAAAAGACTGCCACTGCAGGATTAGACCATTACAAAGCTCCTCTCTGCTAAAAGTGAAAATGTAGGTATTCCTCCTCTCTGATTCTACCTAATACTCTGTAGTTGTGTGTACTATGCCAATGATATTCAGAGACACTGCATTCAGGATAGCCCTGCATAGCCCTATTTAAAAATTATAATTTCTTACTCCAGATCCCCAGACAAAGGCATCTCTCCATCTTCTTATTCTTTTACCACAGAAGAGCTCATAGCTCTATAGACTCACATATCTCAGATCTAAATGAGATCATCACTAGCCTTAGATATGCCAGTGAGAGAAAGAGTGCTCATGCAGGGCAATCAAAGGCCTTCCAGCTACCTCCTTGCTGTTGAGAAGGCATGCATGGGTTACTTAATCAGCTATCTTCTTAGCAAAAGGGAGGGAGGTCTTCCTGGTTTGACTTGCATGAAGAGTGGAAACAGTCTCCCTGGCAACCTCAACCCTTTGTAGTCTCAATGCCATCATATGACACTAGGTTGGATCCAGATTTAGCATTGATTAAAAAATTAACAAGGCTTTAAATGTTGCAGTACATTAAGAAGGGTGGATTACAGTCTGTACACTAGAAGATCAATGTACAATATGCTACCTATTCCAAGCTACCTATTGCTATTTTATGGCAAGCCTTGACTTTGCAAAGGTACATTCTTTTACTGTTGTTTGGCAACATCAGATGTGGTCAGAGGAATCAGAAGAAGAGCCCATAGTTTCATATCTTCCTTGAACAGAAGCAGCATTTTAAAAAGGATCTGGCTTTGGGGAATCGCTTAAAAAAACTCTAGTGGAAGTCCACTGGACATTAGGGCACCTGCGGGAAGGCCTCGAGCTGTTCATAAATAATTTGTGATCAATTGTTTGATCTCATGGTGGCAGTTCTTCTGGAGAGGAGAGTTGACTTACTAGACACTGAAACAAATCTATTTCCCCCCTATCTGCAAGGTGACAGCCATGTAGAATTTGTAGTTTTCTGCCCAATAGCTTCATGTTGTCAATTGTTTGACATCTGTATGCCTTAAGAGATCTATTTCTGGATTTCAACCCTTGCTTCTACTTTAGTCGTGCTGATGACCTGGTATTCTATTCTGATTACATTTTCCTCGGCCACCAGTTGGTGGGTTCCCTGATAATTTATACTTCTGGCCTATGCTGAGAAAACAAAATTTAAAATTAATACTTTCTTTTTTTTTCCTTTTTGATTTTTTTAAAAATCCCTGTTTACCCCTCCATTTCCTTCTCAATGAAAGAAAAGTGTTCCATGTAATTACTGTTCCTTTCCTGACTGTTTAAATTTTTTTCTCTCTGCTAGACTTAACGGCAATGATATATACCTGTGAGTATCTCCACTGCTGAAGGAAGAAGACACCCTCAGCCTGTTAAGTTGCTTTGTTTCCCAGTTTAAACTGTGCTCATAATTCAGTTCTTTTATTTTTGCTTTGGAGATATAATCATGAGCCGCTCCCTTTTACTTTGGTTATATCTGTCTAAGAATCTAAGAAATTTACATAACATCACTTTGGGGCTCTGGCCTGTTTTAAGTAAGAAACAAAAGCTCTGTCCTAAATTCATCATGAAAATTCAATAACTATAAATGTCTCTATATAAATAAATATCTTGGTAAACAAAAAAACAGTTCAAAATTAGGCCATGACTCAGAAGTAGTCAAACAAACCAGATCTACAGTAATTTGCATCACAAAAAAGGTATTTAAAGACCAATGCTCTGACAGACAAGCACAATTCAAATCGCACTGACAATGTCTCCTTGAATGGTGATGAAACATTTGCAACCAAATTGCCAAGCTCAGAGCGCAAACCAACAGCCCAACCACCAACCCGAGCTACTAATATTCAAATACATTTCAAATAACTGTCTTATTTAGAAATTGGTACTTTAGATGTTTAAATCACCAACAGTTTTCCTTTCTTTTCCAAATATGCAATGGTAAATTGCATATTTCCAATTGCAAATATGCAATTTACCATTTACCATACTTTGATGTGAACTTGCTTTGATGGCCACTTTATCTTCCCATCTGATGTGTCCATTGGTGGACTTTTTTTTTTAAGAAAACAAAAAGAAAACACCATCTTGGCTCTATATCTGTCTCTTGCACTAGAGAGAAAAACTGGCAGAACTCTTGTCACTTTCATCTTTTATTTAAATTTTATTTAAAGTCCACTATTTCCATTTTCTATGATGAACCTGTAGAAAGAAAAATGATTTTATAAAACCCAAAGGCCAGCTTGTTCCCTCTCAGTCCTTTTCATAATTAATTGCAAGGGATCCAAACACATAGCAAGCAAGCGATCGAGGGCAGCAGATGTGAGAGAGAGAGGCAGGCAAGGAGGGGGCAATTGTTGGATAATTTTTTTAAAAAGAGAGAGAGAGGTTCAGGCCCTCTCTGGTCACTGGTTGCACCTTCTAGGTTGCTTTCCTTGGCCCCTGAACCTCTCTCTTTTTTAGTTATCCTGCCATAGTGGCCAGTTGGAGTGGTTGACCATTGACACTGGTTATGCCTGTCAAACCCTGATGTCCAGAGGGTAGTAAGGTACCATTCAAGGTATGGACAGACCATACAAACCTCAAAGCTCTCCAAGCCCCATGGCGCTTGTCGCCCAACTGCTGCTATTTCACAGCAGTTTGCTGAAGCCGGTAAGGGAAGCCAACACTCAGCCACCAGTGGTTGCACTACCTGACCCAGTGGAGGTGCGGGGGGAGACCCATTACAAGTTAGACAAGGTGTTGGATTCCCAACTACATCGGGGTCAGTTGCAGTATCTGATTCAGTGGAAGGGCTATCCCCTCATAAGGCCTCATGGGTGGTGAGTAGGGATATGCAGGCAGACCGGCTGATTACCAAGTTCCATAAGAAGCATCCCTGCAAACCAGGCGGGGGTGGGGAAGATCAAATGCGATAATGTGATAACACACTAACTCTGCTTGCTGTCTTCCAGGTGTGGTCCTGGTGTGGAGATCTGCCTGTCAAACCCTGATGACCGGGGTTTGCCATGAC
>JANHFK010008403.1:30686-40909 GCA_036250565.1 Sibynophis collaris | reverse complement strand
CTGTTTCCCAACTTCTGGTGGGCCCAGAAGGCCCAAAAATCAACCGACCGGCATGTGCGCTGAAGCTGCTCATGTGCCCATCGATATGGCTCCGAGTGCCACCTGTGGCACCCATACCATAGGTTCGCCATCACTGGTATATGGTCTCCTGTTTGAGTAGGAGGTTGAACTAGAAGACCTCCAAGTGCCTTCCAACTCTGTTATTTTGTTATGATGTCTCTAATACCATAACATGCCTTTGGATGATTTTCCAAGCTAGTTTTGGCACATGAGGAATACATTGCAATGCCCTGAAACTGGCAAGATTAGCCTTCCATCCTACCGAAGTCAGTAAAATGAGGACCCAAATTGTAAGGGCCCATATGCTGACTCTGTAAACCACTTAGAGAGGGCTGCAAAGCACTGTGAAGCGGTATATAAGTCTAAATGGTATGGCTATTTAGACTTGTATACCACCTCATAGCACTTTACAGCATTCTTTGGGGAGTTAGTAATGTATGCCTCATGGTGAAATCCAATTTTTTTTTACTACTGGTTCTATGGGTGGACATAGTGTGGTTGGTGGGCATGGCTTAGTGGCCGTGGCAGGGGAAGGATACTGCAAAATCTCCATTCTCACCCCATTCCTGGGGGAAGGATATTGTGAAATCTCTATTCCTACCCCATTCTGGGACCAGCCAGAGGTCATATTTGCTGGTTCTCTGAACTACTCAAAATTTCCACTACCTGTTCTCCAAACTATTCAAAATGTCTGCTACCAGTTCTCCAGAACCTGTCAGAACCTGCTGGATATCACCCCTGGTATGCCTCCCCAAATTTGGCTCCTCATTTTACTGACCTCAGGAAGGATGGAAGGCTGAATCAGGATCAAACTCCAGGCCATGGGCAGAGTTTGCCTGCAGTACTGCACTTTAACCACTGTGCCACCAGGGCTCAGATGTCCTATGGCAAGTAGGACGAAGACTAAGAATTCCTATGCAGAATTGGTCCAAAACATAGGACGTAGAATAATAGGGTTGAAAAAGATCTCACAGGTCTTCTAATCCAATCCCTTGCTCAAGCAGGAGATCCTATCTCATTCTGGACAATTGGATGTCCAATCTCTTCTTTAAAACTTCCAGTGTTGGAGCCTTCACAACTTCTAGTGGCAAACTGTTCCACTGATTAATTGTCCAGGAAATTTCTCCTTAGTTCTAGGTTGGATCTCTCCTTAACAAGCTCCAACCCATTATTTATTGTCCTGCCCTCAGGTGTTTTGGAGAAAAAAAAGTCCCCTCTTCTCGGTGACAATCCATCAAATACTGGGAGGTTGTTATCATATCACCCTTAATGATGCTTCATAGGGGGGAAAAAATCTCTCACTTCTTTGCTTCAATGAAGTGCAGTGCAGATCTCTTGATTAAAGTCAATTTAAATGATTTTGCTTTGGCCTAATGTGGAAAAGAGTGCCTTTGGATATGACCCGATAGATTTAAATAGCAATAGAACTAGCACTTAGAGTTACATACCACTTCATCGTGCTTTTACAGTCCTTTTAAAGTGGTTTTCAGAGTCAGCCTATTTGCCCCCAACAATCTGGGTCCTCATTTTACCCACCTTGGAAATGATGGAAGACCGAGTCAACCTTGAACCGGTTAGAATCGAACTCCTGGCAGTGGGCAGAGTTAGCTTGCAATGCTGCATTCTAACCCCTGCGCCATCACGGATCTTAATTTCATTTCTTAAAAAGGTTTTTTTTTTATTACAGTTACAATTAACAGATTAACAAAGTGGGAAAGGACCTTGTAGGTCATCTAATCCAACCCCCCATCCTGTCCAAGCAGGATACCCTACACCATTTCTGCCAAACGGCAGTCTAGTCTCTTCTTGAAAGCTTCCAGTGATAATGGTCCCCTTTTCCTCTTTCCCCTTCATGGCAGGAAGTCACCCATTTCCTGTAGTTATATTGCAAGCTCTTCTTTAGAAAGTTCTGGATCCCAAGTCACTGTTTTCTCATATGAAAACTGGGCCCCAGTTCCCATGTCTGCGAACAACTTAAGCAGAAAATGTTAGTTCTCTTTTTTTTTTCCCCAGGGTTCCTTTCAAACATGGTGAAATGCTCAGCCTGGTTGACTCCGCCACATCCTCTGTCTACAGCATATCTGTGCACAGTAGAGGGTGACTATACTATTAGCTTGCTGTGTTCATGCCACACCAGAAATGCAGGTGATGAATGACTTAAGTAAAACAAATTAAGCAGGGCAGTGGTAAATGCTTAACTGGGGAAAGCCAAAGGTTTTGAATGTTGATACACTGCTGATGAAGTTACCAAGACTAAGATCTTACTCTGTAGAAGATCGTCTTATTATCCTGCTGTGGTCAGGAATTGCTAGATGAATAAAGACTTTGGGATGTTGAAAACCAGTTTGGTCTAGTGGTTAAGAACCTGGAAACTGTGAGTTCTAGTTCTGCCTTAGACATAAAAGCTGGCTTGGTGACTTTAAGCCAATTATCAGGGGACTGTGAGTTCTAGTTCCGCCATAGGCATGAAAGCCGCCTGGATGATTTGGGCCAATCATCAGGAGATTGTGAGTTCTAGTCCCGCCTTAGACATAAAAGCCGCCTGGGTGATTCGGGCTAATCAGGAGATTGTGAGTTCTAGTCCCACCTTAGACATAAAAGCGGCTGAGTGATTTGGGCCAATCATCAGGAGACTGTGAGTTCTAGCCCCACCTTAGGCATGAAAACCAACTGGATGACTTTGAGCCAGTCTCTCTGCCTCAGCTTAACCCATTTCACAGGATTGTTGTTGTTGGGCAAACAGGAAAAAAAAAATCAATATTAGATATGTTCACCACCTTGAGTTATTGATAAAGGCGGGATAGATATCAGATAAATAAATTCTTTGAAGCAGGCATAGGGACAGCAGGTTTGGTAATCTTCCCTTCTGTGAACAAGCTAACTAGATGATCTCAAGTATTTCAAAGTTTCCGGGCTGCGTTCATGTTGCCTTGCATCTGATTGCAAGGTTTTATTTCTTTCGCATTTGATATCTGTGGTCCAAGACAGAAATTTTAAGTTTAATCGATGCATGGGCTCCTCCGATCAGCATAATTCTTTTTTCACTCTCCATCCATCATTCATGGATTTTGTTCTTTTTAAGTCTAGAAAGAGAACAAAGTCACTGGCCTACGATAAATGACTACTCGGATGCCCTTATCAAAAATGCTATGTGGACAGTGTACCTAATAGCCAGACAGAAGCAGCCTGGAAACGTCTTAAAGCAGCGTTTCCCAACCTTAGCAACCGTAAGATACGTGGACTTCAATTCCCAGAATTCCCCTGCCAGCATGCCAAGTTGCCATACATGCCAAGCTACCTCTCAAAATTTCCGCTACCGGTTCCCTGAACTGCTCAAAATTTCTGCTACTGGTTCTCCAGAACCTGCTGGATTTCAGCTCTGATGTGAACCTAGGTAGAAGAAGTAGAAGGATGCTAAATGCCTATGGAGATTCTCAGTCATCCAGGTCATGGTTGTCCCAAAAGTGCTTTTTTTTTAAAAAGAGGCAACTGGACTTTCTGGTTTTTCTTTGAAGACGTTTCGCTTCTCATCCAAGAAGCTTCTTCAGCTCTGACTGGATGATGAGGAATGGAAGGATGTATGCTCCTTGCAGGCAGCTGGACATTTGCAGTCTTTTTAGAAAGTCATTGAGGCCACTTGGAGGTTTATCTGTGTCCTCAGGGTCACCTGAGTAGTGCTCCTGGTTCCTGTAGTCTGCAATTTTTTCCCTCTGTAAATCCATTCCTTATTCCCACCCCATTCCAAGGTGTTCACCCCAAATTATATAGCAAAACATCTGTAGAGATTCACAGTCATCCAGGTCATGGTTGTCCCAAAGGTGCTTTTTTCAGGAGGCAACTGGACTAGAGAGTCGTTGAGGCCAACTGGAGGTTTATCTGTGTCATCAGGGTTACCTGAATAGTGCAAATCCTAGAAGGATGCTAGGAGACTTGCTCTACAAGAAGAGGCCTAACAACATGGTCAGAGGTCCATCATCTTTTCTTCACCAGAATGGTCACGTCTGCAGTCATCTTCCATCCGATCATGTCGATGAAGACCACCAAGGAACGGACTATGGACTTTCAATATTTGCTTTCGTGCTAACAAGAAGCACTTATCATTTTTCCCCCCCTGACTCCTTCACGTCTCTTCTCCAACTTTATACGTTGCCTTTCAATCGCTCTTTGGGGAAATCAATCGGAATCTGAAGGCTGAATTGCAGTTTGCTTATATCTAGTTTGTATCAAATATTAGGGCATCTCTAGAGCAGTTATAACGCGGGCAAGGAATGGTTAAATTAATAGTAATGACACGCCTGTATAATTAACAAGAATAATTGTGGCTAAGCCGTTTTGAGCAAACTCTAATCTCTTTTTGATTTCAGTATATCTTTCAAACAATGTTGATGCAGTCAAATGTCGCTGAAATGAATTTAAACCCATTCAACAGGTTGATCTATAAAGAATATTTTGCCCAGTTCAGTTAAAAGCACAAATTTCCTCTGGTATATGATGCATTCGACATTAAAATCTGAATGTAGATTAAAAGTAAATACAATGTATCGCATGAAGAGCAAATAGTTTGTAACCGGTGTGTGTGTGTGCTTAAAATTTTTATTTTATATTGTAAATAGGAAGTGATCGTAGGCAGGAAACTTAATTCCGATAACTCGGCAGGTCCCTAAATTCAATCTCTACCAAAGAAATTGTGAAAGAAAAAGAAAGTCCTTTCTGTTAAACAGGGACAAGATTAATTAAGGAATTAATTGAAACTGAGAAGTGGCCAAATTGGTAGAAGCAGCCAGATTGGATGTCCTGATTTGGGATAATTCCAGAGTCTGTTCTCAGAATCTAGAAGCCCAGGAAAAGTGATAGAACTTTCCTTTTCTCTACACCTCCCCACTTCAAGACAGAGATTTGTTAGAAACCATTTTTTTAATACACTGCTCTAGAATGTGTGGTGTAGAAGTCAAGGCAAATATCTTAATCTATGTACATGATAAAATGCAGTGCCTAAAACATATATGCGATTAGGGTCTTCAACCGGAATAGAATTAGGCAATGTTCAAATCTGAAATTAATCTTATAAACACCCCTCAATGCTTTAGAGGGAATTGGTTTCCTTCAAAATATAGTGAACCACCAGGAATGCTGACTTTAGAAGACCTCATGTTAATTTTCTTTTGATGAGGCCAATGGGTGCCTATCCCTTAAATCCTATCCAAGTGGCACTTTAGTTACAGGAGGGGTTCTTGAGCCCTGGGATCAAAATTTTAAAACCACTAGTTGCTGCTGCTGCTGCTGCTGCCTTAATACACACTGGATTAGAGTTTGGTGAACCAAGGTTAGCCATTTCATTGTTTTTAGCTGCTGACCCCTTTTTTCCCCCTTGTTCTTTCCCAAGCCCCCCACTGCTCTTGCTAAGGAAAGATGCTCGCAGAACCCAGCTAGTTTGGCAGTGATGGTTATTGACTGTCCTTTTCAATGAGAATTAAATGAAGGCATTGCCATACAATTTGGAAACACATCCCTTGGATCCTCTTCGTTGTAATTGGATAATGGGAGAAATGGAAAGTGAACAGTATGTGAGAGGCATACTCATTATAACAGCTCTTAACTAGCTTAACTAGCCCAGCCAAAGGCTGTTTTCTTACATTCTAGACCTACTCTCATTTTAGACCTACCTTTCATGCAGGCTCTGTCATTTAAAAAAAAAAAAAGTTCATAACTTCATGGTTGTTTTTTTATTGTGGCCAATTCCTGCATCGACCCTTCTAGGAAAGTCTGTGCTTTTATTGATATTCGGGGGATCCTTCCCCATTAAGCATTGCAGAGGCTGTTTTACAATGAGTGCAGAAAAAGGAAATGTTGGGAGCCTGGTGGATAGCAAACCAGGAATTCCAGAAGTGCTAGAATCAAACTGTTTAACAGTTTGATGCTTAGTGAATGAAAGAGAGGGTATGAGAAACCTGTGAGCCTTTCCAGCATGGGAAGATACTTCATTACCTATCCAGTATGCATTTGTTTCACCAGTAATGCTTTCTCGTAATTTATAAATGTGTCTTGGCAATTACAAAAGTTTAGGCTTAAACAGAGAAGCAAGAATGGGCAACTCAGAAGGATTTTGTTTAAACATTTGCTGGCTGGGCAACAAAAGTTATGTTTCTACAACTTTTTCTTAATCGTTTCCATGAAGAACATATTTGGGTGCATCTTTTTCATATTGTAGTACTTCTCCCCACCCACACACCACCATAGTCCATTAAGGCAAGGTTATCCAAACTTTGCTTTTTAAAATCACCATTTCTTATTTGCTCTTTCCTCACTGAACAGTAATAAATTTTCCAATTTCATCTAAGAAAAAATAGTGAACATTTCTAATCTGTGAGATGCTTGAATCACTCAGTAAGATGGTAGCATAGATAATGTTTTCCCGTCATCTTCTATTCTGCAGGATATTATTTTTAGGTGAAATACATATCTGGCTGAATTCTATGTACATAAAACTGCTGAAATTACAGACATACGTGCAAAATTGGTTTTGTGTTGTCTTGTGATTTCAGATGTATTAAAGAAAGAGATGGGTTATTTTAACAATTAGTTTGTTGCTGAAGTTTAACAAGTTTAAGATCTATTAAAAGGGAAATGGGATTAAAGAAGCTGCAGTTGAATACATATAATAACACCACAAGAGGTAATATTGATCACAAATTCTGTTTCGGCTCAGATAGCATTTTGGCATCATGCAATTACATTTGGATACCATAGAGCTCCTGCATACAGAAGGGAGAATGAAGCAATGGATAAAGTGCAGTTAGTAAATCATATAAGGTTTGCTGTTTGCTTGAAGACAGCATGGTGGTTTTTCACCAATCTCACTGAAGAGAAGGTCCTTTTTTGTACGGGTCCCCCTAAATCACGCTGAAAGTTTCCCATTCATTTTGCTTCCTTGAAATGCCCTCAGTAGGACTCCAGGACTATGTGGCTGGGGAAGGAGGGAATATAAATTCTTGTCTATGTTTAGAGTAATGTTATCAAAAGAAGTGGGAGGGAGGAAGGGACCACAACGTTCTTTGCTTTCTTTCACTCTGAGGCATTTACTCTCTTTTTTGTAAAGTTATTACTTGCCTTGGACAGATTTAACCGCATGGGTACCAAAGAGTAGAGGGAAAAGCAAATAAGATATAATTGAGAGAAGCATCTGACTCATAAATTGTGAGCAATCTTGATCCCTTTTCACAATAGGCAATGGAGATTTTGATCCCCACAGAGATTTTTCATCTTCAGTTGGGTGGAATGAATCAGTGGTCTCCAGCCACTGATTTTGTGTGTAGGAAATAGCAGTATGTTGTTAGTTTATAGGTAGTTCTTGACTTGCAATCCATCTCTTAATAACTATTCAAAGTTCTGCCAGTTTCTGGCATTTGTTTTTGGTTTACAGCAAAAAAAAAAAAAAAAAAAAACCACCCATGGGGAAAAGGGATTCAGTTAATGACTGCTGCAAAAAATGTCAGAAAATCAGATCTGGTCATGTGATGCCTCAACTTATGACGATAATTCCAAGATCAATTGCAGCTATAAATTGAGGACTATATGTAATTGATCATAGACAGAAGTGGGATAATTTGGGTTTAGACATGCATAGTGTAGCTAGGTTGGAGTGTTTTATGACTACATTTAGGTCATGGATATTTATTTGTTGTCAATGCTAAGGTGAAAAATGGTCATTAGGCAGAACTGAAATGAAGACTGATTTGATGGTCTGGTTCAGTTAAAACAGCTTCCTGATAACTGTAATCATATTTAGAATTGATGTAATGTTGGTATCATAATGAATTAAAAGTGAAAAGTGTAAACTAAATCAATAGTCTCAGCAGGGCCAGCATCTGCCTTACCAAAGCAGAATCAAACCTGGTTAATATTGGGATGAGACCATCTGAATTTGACTGAGAAGTCAACAGCATCTTGGAGGATTGCAATGACATGCGTCATTTCACCTTTATATTACAGAAAATGATAAAAGAGTCAACTGAAGCAAAGCTCAACTTAAGAATGTTGCTACCTTTATTTGTAATTAAGTTATAAATATTATAAATACCGGTAGCTTGCAAACTTTATATTTAACTTGATATATGTCAATATTATAATCCTTATAATAAAATTAATTTACAATTTATTTTGTCTTGGAGACACAGTTATACAATTTCAACAATTTATTGTATGCAATGGTGTTACTCTTTGTACTGTACACAAAAATACAGTAAAATCGCATTATTTCGAACAAACCATTTTACACATGTTGTAGAATAAGATAGGATTTTTTGAGTTGATAGAATTTGAGGCCACAACACTAGGAGCTATAAGTATGATAGCCATAATTTCAAAGTCCTTGCATATGAACAATTTGGGGGTGTGTGTGTGCATGTAATTAATCATATGCAAAAAATGTAGCCAACTTTGTGTGGTGAACTGCTATATTGGGGGAAAGATGTAACATAACCTTCTCATTAATGTACAGTATAGTATTTTCACGGTGCTTTATATGTGTCAAAATCATTTGTTTAATGCTGCTTGAAGAAATCCCCTTCAAGTTTTATCATCTCATTCCACCATATATTATATACAGAGGGATGGCAAATAGGGTTTGTGTAGGGCTTTGGATCTGATTTCAAAGAACTGATTCAGGGTGTATATGGGCACAAATATACCCGTCTGTAGCTCTTTAAAGTAGCTATGTTTTCCCCTTATATGAGAATCACATAGTTGCTGCAGATTGCTCATTGGCAATCCAGGCCTGGTAAAGATGCAATTGCTTTAAAGCAAGGTTGTCAAACTCCTGGCCCACCGGCCAGATGCATCACACACGCCCAGTTTAGCAAAGGGGGGAAAAGTCCAGATATATCATGTGATGTCACCATGATGATGTGAGTTTGACACCCCTGCTTTAAAGAATTGCTCTGAAGAACTAATTTCTAAATTTCTTCCCAAGTACTGCTCCATGTGAAAACGCACTAAAGTCTCCATGTGAAAATGCACTATTAATTTTGTTTACCATTGCCATTAATTGTAGATATGAACGGCTTTTCATCTCTTAAAGAGGCAGTGCTAATGTTAGTTTGAGTGGCTTAATCTGCCTCACTTTTTAACTACTAAATATGCATTTTTGCTTGAGTGCAATGTTTCTCAATCTCACCAAGTTTACAATATGTGGACTTCAACTCCCAGAATGCTTCAGTCAGCATCTTAAAACTGCCAACGTTGGGGGGAAAAAACTGTACTAGCAAAAAGAAAGAGTTTTATGTTCTTTGTGTGGTTGCCTGGATGTGAAAAGACTTTTAATACTGAAAGAAATATTATTTGTGGTAGTAACCATATTATTAAGATTTGCTTTCGTTCAAAATGTGATTTTTTTATTTGCATTCTCATTCCTATTATTAATGTTCTGTGTTCAAATTAATTGGGCTCATACTAAACTTAGTATGACATAGCAACGTTGTGGCCCATCATAACTGCTAGATTTGATTGAAAGAAGAATTGTACTTATATAGGATTGTTTGGAGACAGGTTCAACTGATATTGGTATTAACTAGATTTCCTTGACTGTTTTTAACTTGCTCTGGTCTTTGATTGTAATAAACATTGACTTGACTTGACTTGATATTGGTATTTGGGGATTTGTATATGAGACAGAGGGGAGTGGCTGGCCATACACCAAGTTACTACTACAAATGGTCTTTAACATTAACTTATTGAATTCCACACAAGAAATGTAAACATTAACTTATTGAATTCCACACAAGAAATGTAAAAAATAAAGTTACAAACAAACATAAAAAGTCATATAAATAATTTTATGGGTTATAAGGATCTATAATTCTGCACCAAAAGAATGTGTCACAATGTCTGGGTTGACACATAGCAAAGTTGTAGCATTGTTTGGTTAGTTTTAAAACTCTGTATACACTAGTTACCGGAGACGGAAAAGCACGTTTTTGGTTTAATTCAGTGACTGAACCAAGTCAATAAATGTGTTTTAGCCCACAAAATATTACTAAAACAATGACTTTGTAGAAGGACCAGGGGTGAAATCCAGCACGTTCTGACAGATTCTGGAGAACCGGTAGCAGAAATTTTGAGCAGTTCGGAGAACCGGTAGCGGAAATTTTGAGTAGTTTGGAGAACTG